>SNQJ01S0036588.1:0-47216 GCA_010110895.2 Picea sitchensis
TTCACCTTCATACACATTACAATGAAGTTTCATAAGTCTATTTAAACTCTTCATTAGATGTCATTTATGGGCAAAATACCATTGGCTACCAAAACCATGGATCCTAAAACTATATTATTTATCTAAAATGGATTTAACTTATTCACTGTTTTACTAAATCAAGTTTAATCCAACAAAATTGAAAATTTTCATTGTTTAAATTACAGTTTTGAATGTACAGATAGATCCAGTTCCCTATAAAACCTCAAATCAATACTGATTATGCAATTTCAACAATTAATATATGCAATTTCATCCATTTTTTCAAATTTTTGACTAGTCTCTAGACAAGACAATTTCAACAATTAATATATGCAATTTCATCCATTTTTTCAAATTTTTGACTAGTCTCTAGACAAGACAACTGATAAAAAAACCAGCCCAAAAAATTTGGGAAAATCTAATTGGATAACCCATCATCAACGATTCATCCCCTGGTAACTTTTCCAACAGGTTTCTCAGCCGTCCATTTTAAATTTTTGGTCAATCCAGAATTTCAATGATTTTCTGAGTATCTAAGTTGACTTAAAATGGGACAAAATCCCTAAGTAAGATTCTGAAATACATAAAACTTTGATCCATGCAAAACTTAAATTACTCCTGAAAATCTATCCGAATTCAGGCCCAAATTTTTTTGTAAAAAACGAATCTGTTTGTTCCTGAGTTAACCTACTCCATCTAATAATATTGAAACTTTTGAGTGGATATTGGAGAAGAAAACTCTTTATTATATGGGCATTGCATATTGGGTTTGGAGGTTCCACGTACTGGAAGGTGTCGTACTCTTGGAGGTTCATGTGCTGACCTGCAGAGATTTTTATGAGGCCGGACTTGACAGGAATGTCACGCCGATGACCGGCGTTTAATGTTTCTCCCAACAAAATTAATGGGCTCCTCCAATGCAGGGATGACGCATCACAAAAGGTAATGTTACGATTGTTGTCAGCATATAACGAAATATTTGGTTGAATCGTTGTGCGCCAAGAACACTGAATGTCGTATCTGGTGGGTTGCGTACCAGAATTACAACAGCTCCTTCTTGCCCGTAGAAAGTGATCCAGTCTCTCTTCATTGCAAGCTGTCGGTTGGAACTCTCACATCAAGCGAGAGATTCGCTGCAGGATCGAGTGCTGATTTTTCACCTCAGAGATTTACGGTCTCACTCAGTGCTCCAGAGTTACAACTTACAACCACTGCCAAAACGATTCAGCAGATTGACGTATTTCAATCTTGAATGACAATATATCTGGGAAGCTGCTCTGTTTTGCCATGGAATCTACCGCTTTTGCAGATCAACCTAGTTTATAAGTTTATCTCTCTGAAGCTGCCATGATTTTCAATCTAATGAGAGTAACGGGTACCAAGATTCCATTAGTCTGGCTTGTAATTTGTGAATGGCTGTAAATTTTATCATTCGTCTAAATATATAAAGAATCAAGAGGTGGGGCGTGTACGATACCTCACACCACGCTTTAGAATACTTAGATGATTTCATCGAACTAATTGGTGTGGTCTTTTTAGTTTCTTAGTTTAAACGACCTAATTGGTGTGGTCTTTTTAGTTTCTTAGTTTAAATGTTATATTAAATTACTTTTTTCCAGTGATATATTTTGGAATATTTTTCAATTTTGTGAGAAATTGTCAGATCAGTAGATTTGAGTGATTATTTTTTTATAATCTTAGTGGCTCATGAATTTTTCAACATGCTGAATCCATTTTTACATTTCAAAATGGATTTTAAGCAACAAAAAAATAGTGATTTCTTGTAAAATTATATAACTTAATTTATGTGAAAACAATATTTAGTAGAACAATTAAACAACACCCTTTTATTTCGATTAAGAAATAAAATATGATTAATATTCTTTATATGAGAACTTGGAAGGGAGGAGGAATATGACCTCCCTCCTCTTGCAAACTTAAAAGAATGTTTTACATATGAGACCAAAGCTCTCGTACGAGAGTAAGTCTAGGATTTGGAGAGTGCATCATCTTAATTTGGAAGTAATTTACAAATTTTTATTAAACTATAAGGTTGTTGGTAGGAGCGGTGAGTGGGAGATCATGGCTCATGGTGGAGATGGGGTTTATTAACACTGAAGTAATATTTAATTGAAGGTTTCTCATGGGGTGTTGTATAAAGTTCTGCATTGGTTCTGCTCAGTCATTTTGTCATGGTAACTTTCAACATTTTCTCTAGGTGTTTTCTTTCTTAGGTTATCTCTCGACTCTTTATAATGCAGGGGTGAAATATGATGTTATTGACATTGTTGTTCTATATATGTAGTGGGGTCAAAGGATCCATTTGACAAGTGACTTTGCAAATTTAATGTAACCCCAGATGATGTCGTCTCAATGTCTTCAGATCTAAACAATGTTAAGAGGCCTTCATGCAAACAATAATCCACTATGACTAAATTATTTGATGAATCCTTCCATTCTTTCTCACATCCACTTTTCCTAAGAGAATGGGGATGAGAGGAGGCCAACCAATAGTTTAGAAGTCATCATGCTACATTTTGGCTTCGATGCATCAAGTAAGGCATCTAGATTTAATGAATCCCTTTCTTTAAGGTATAGTGAAACATAAGAAATTTGGGCCATAGTATAAAGAAACATGGTAAAATCTTTTGAAGCCCTAACATTCTCATGGATTCCATGATAAGACATGAGGAACCTACTATTGAATGTTGTTTCATCTTTCAGGTCATCGTTCCTTAGAAAATTAAATTTTGTTAAAGATATAAATGATCCTTTCTCTTTCCCCACTGACATACGAAATGATCATGCAACTACCCCAAAGTGGATATGAAGTTGGTTGTCAAGTTCCTAAACCAATATATAGCATCTCCTTCCAAGGATTGTACAAAGAAATACATGAAAATCTCTTCATGCTCAACAAGGAAGATATTAGTGAAATGTTCAAATGTTGTGATGTGTTCATTACCATCTCTAGAGTCACTTCGACAAAACTTTGGAAGGGTTTTCAATATCCATTAGGAAAAGGTTGAAGGGTTGTCAAAAAGATTAGGGGCTAATGTCTAGTAGCAAGGAAAGGATTGACATAGCTATTTTCTAACCATGACGAAGACTAATGAAAAGGATGAATCATGGTTTTCGGTGTTACTGGTCTTTGAGCTTAATATTTTAGGGCCAACAAATGAAGAAATAGAATCCTATCTTAAACAAGACTGGTAGAGTATAGATTTCATTAAAAATGTAGTTATAAGAATGATGTTCTCCAACATTTTTTTTAATAAAAGAGGTATTGAGGACTTTTAGGATGAGATCTAACACAATATGCAAGATACTATTAAAATCCCAACATGAATAGATGGAGTCAATGGAAATTTGGCCATTGAAGAGATATGCACTAATTTGAGCTTGGTCCAACACTATTAGTTAGATATGGAGTGGTGAGGGGAAATAATATTTCCTCCACTACTTGCTCACCACAAGAAATAGATAATTAATAGTATGAGTATATGCTTCATCCCCTAATGGAGTCACCAATAACTTTCCGACAAGCTACAAATCTTCAATAATACAATATGTTGGGTATCATTATTTACTAGGTTAGAAACCTAGTAAATAGATGAATAGTGGATTTTCCAATCAATTTGTCATTCCATCCAAGGGAGAAACTTGTCCCTAGAAACAATGTTAGTTCCTATGTTGTCCCCTAAGTTGTCCTCAATCTCTCACAAAGGGGGGAAATGCCAGGGTATAGTGTCCAGGAGGCACCATTCTATGCCATTGTAGGCCTTTGAGCCAGTTCTCATGCTAGAGGGGGGTCACCCTCAACATTTTGTAATGAAAGAGTCCTTGTTTGTCACTCAAGGACAACATATTTATTGGATGAATCTTTGAGTGGAATTATAACAAAGAAAATGGTGCATGGATTCAATCTCTACTATGGATTTCAAATAGGTATAAGGTGTTGGAATTTAATTTGGAGGAAATTCAAGAGGGGACCAACTAGTAGGGGGTTTTCACATGATTTTAGCCATAGGAATGACATTCTGAACCGTTGGTACCAAAATTTAGTTGAGTTTGGAAAATAACTTAGAAAAAAAGAAATATGGGCACAAGAAGACGTAGAACTACTTTACTAGCACATATTTATCATATAGAAAACTAGATGGACATGAAATAATAGATACATTAGCATACTTAGAATTATATAAGATAGGAAATGAAAAATAAAAACATGTCATCACTTGCTTGAATTTATTATTAACTAGTGTTAACAACCTCGATTCCATTTGCACAATAATCCAATAGTTCAACAAACATAGTTTCAGTGTTGGGGATTGTAGTTCAGTCTTAGATCTAAAATGACCATTACTTAGTGAGAAAATGCACCAAGGTTTGGGATTACAAAAACATTTACCTAGGATCTCTTGTTCTCCTCTGCAAATATTGCTACTTAGATAATTTTATTGTCAGAATGAGAATGAAGGAGGTCAGAAGTGGAAGGAAGAGAAAGCCTCTTGCTATTGTGAAATTGTCATGCTGTAGGTTGATCTTCATTTTCTGATGGCTTTCATGTGTATTTTTCCCTCTCCAATTGCAATAAATTAATATCTTGAATGAAAAAACCCCAATGTAAAAGAGAAAATTCTCTTACTTATATGACATTAGGGAAAGGTGTGCCATATATTCAGTTCTTAAAACATATTTTGGACCACCACTCTCTCTTATTTCTTTAATCTTGTAGGCTACTAGTAAAAAAAAAATTGACGCATACTTTGTGACCACCTCTCTCTCTTAATCCCATGATATTAGAGCCATGGGTGGGAGTTCCATCTTGAAATTGGTTATGCTAGCCACATGGATGTTTCCTACTAGGTATCTTCTCTTCATAGTGCTACATATTTCTTCAAAGTATGTTCCTTCATTTTCCTTTGAACTTGGATGCATTTGAATAGATTTGAACATCGATGATGGGGGAATTAAGTAATAAATCAAAATTGATCTTGAAAACATCCAAGGAAGTAGTTTTAACAATGAGATGGGGGTCCAATTGAGGATTGGACCCGATATCAAAATTGGATAAGGTAGCAATTCAAATAGTGAGAAGGGGGATTGATTGAGGAATTGAGAATGATATTGGAATTGGCCAAGAAAGTAGTTCTAACAATGAGAACGGGGTCCAATTGAGGAATTTGACCCGATCTTGGAATCAACTAAGGTAGTAGTTTGAATAGTAATAAGGGGTGTCTGATGTGGAAATCGAGTTGATTTATAAATTGGGATGAAAGAAAATTTCTAACAAGGAAGAAAATGCCAAGGTTTTAGATATTGGAAAAGGGTTCCAAACACTAAAAAGTTAAAGGAAAATTGGTTAAGTGTAAAGGAATCCTTCAATTTGCAAAAACTATAAAGACAAGGCTTAGTTTTGAATGTAATTGGATAAGTAAATTATTTGGGCTCAAGAAGGTGATAACATGTACTGAAATATATAATATCTAAAAAAATGTTAAAGACTTGAAACATTTTTCCAAACAATACACATTTTTTCCAATGCTCCACAATCCCTTTCATTTGGAATATGCATAAAGTGAAACAACATTAAAAAGATTGAACTAGACATGAATAAGAAAAAAACATCATAAAAAATATTGTTAATTATGTGAAAACAAATAGTAGGACAATGTTGGTTCAATACAGAAGGTGAAAATACCACCACTATACATACATCTTAACTCTAGATTTAGTAATAGTCTTTAAGTCATTTACGATTAAAATCAATATATGCTATTTTATTTTTTTCAAATTAGTTTAGTGCATTAATTGTGAGCATTACAACTCCTATTATAATTACATGCTACAAAGTTGAGAGTTGTGATTGTAATATATTGAAAATAAACCTTGATTTGTTTTTTTAATGAAATGTTCATGCTAACCTAGATTCATTCCAAGCATCGATCTATTATTAAAACAAACTTATTAAACATCATTACAGATACATTTCATCTCTAGATGAATGAGTATCGAGAGGGATTAGATCCCCTAGGATGCAAATTTTTACTCTCATTTTGCATTCTAAAAATACTTTGCACTTCAAAAGATCCAATCCCTCTTAATGCTAAATAGATTAAAACTAACATAAATATATGTTGATTTATTCTATTATAGTTATAGGATTTTTCCGATTTTAGTTGACCCGGTTCCTGGTGAAGATCCAGACCGAGAGGCCCCACCAAGGATATTTTCCAATGCAGATAAACTAAAGCAAGCGAAGGGAAGGGTTCCATCCCCAGACAAGACCAGTGTATAAAAGTGTGGGAGATGGGTTGGAAAGCAGTAGTATATAATTTTCCACGTAGATAGATAGTCACGTATAGAGACCTTTCCTCCTTAATCACAAAATATATCCATTCAAGAAATCCATTAGCATCAGTAGTATCATAGAGAGTAGTATTGACTGCATAGACTCTTTAAGCTATATCTAAGGCCTTACTCTACAGCTCTAGCAAAGACGACGGCGGAAGAAGATGCCTCAGGTAGAGGGGTTCTATCGGAAATGACATGAAGGAAAGGACTAGAGCAACAATCACCATCCATGTAGGTTCTTAATGATAGTAGGCTAGATACTTGAAGAATGGTGTTGAAGCAGGTCAGCATATTGAATCTCTCTACAACAGAAGAATAAAATGACTATAAAGAACTATGCCCTTGAAGGAAAGGAGGATAAATTGGTTGGACAGTTTAAATCCTAGACATATGTTGACTAAGATATGAAGAGTGGTTAGCAATGCAATGAGTGGCTATGTAATCCTCAATGTTCATGCCACTCTTATCTCCCCGCGACAATCCCGTCAAGAAGTAGTTGTCCTCAACTTCAATCCTTAATGGTTGTTCGTCAAGGTTGAAGGTCTCAATATCTAAATCCCAGTAGTTCACAAGCAGTTAAACCAATCTCACTTGAGCCCTCATACCTTTGAAAGCCCAAAACTTGTATAGCCCACATATTTTTAAGGCCATTTGGGCCCCTAGATCTCTCTCAACTGCAACATCCACCTCTTCATGCTCTCTTTCTCTCCACTCTATCCCCATCCTGCAATATTCAAACCCTTTATTGAGTTAGCAACATGTAAAAAACATTATCCACGGACATATACGCGATCAATAGTGTACACAGTAGCGTATAGTGTTTCTTATACATTGGTTGTTTTTCAAACAGTCGCGTATAAGTATGCGTATATGCGACCCGATAAACTCTATCTCGCATACACCTTAGTTTTGAAGCTGTGCCCTAAATAACTTTAAAAATGAGGCCTAATTACAAATTTTAATCCAATGAAAATAAAGAGGAGAGAAAGATGAATTACCTAGTCTAGATGGTCATCTATTCTGTCACTCGTATCTCCTGCAATCAGCGGTTGACATTCGAAGGAAATTTGGTCCAAAATCCACTAATTGGGTAAAAAATACAAATGGTATAGTAAAACTATTTTTTTTTACTATTTATAGCAAATTTTTACCCACTTTACATAGTTTTGTACAATATTTTGGCCTAATGGATTAATACAACAATGGATGGAGTTGGCTTTGGTAGTTTTATCCAGGGATTCTTGTGGTTTTCAATGCCATGTCGCCCGTTCGTAAATTTGGACAAGTATTTGTGTCATCTAGCATATATGATAGGTATCCAATCCATCATGCACACTTTCATCATCCTATGACTGCAGCTCATATGCATTAGGTATGAACCTGTTTCATAGCGACACAAAACCTTCTATCTACAACTAAAAGTGTCATTAGAGAATGGTAGAGACTTAGCAAACATGGGTACCCTAGTTATATCCCTTGCTTCATTCGGTGCCCATGTAGATATTGTTGTTCGTAGGACCGGGATTCCCTTATACCTAATACATTACTTTATGTTTGAACCTCATTTCTTACTCATAAACATGCTGACCTATACCTAGAGGACTCCCGATGAGTTTGATTTAATCTCTTTTCCGACTCTCTCAAAAAGAGAAAAGATTGCCGAGTGAACTTGTCTCTTTCACACTCATAAATTGGATTTGAAAGGGCGTCTATTTGGTGCAAGTTTATCCTTTTTTCAAACCAAGTATACTATGATTACGAAAAAGGAAATTTTTTGGTGTTAAGTTGTAATTGCAGCTCATTTTCTTGCTTGTAGTATTGAGCCTATTTCTAGTTCTCTCTTTTGCGTTATAATCCTTTCACTTCAACAATTTGCATCATCAGCCAAGCAAAGCCTTGTTTATATCCTTTGTATCTTGACACCCTATAACCAAGAGGAAACATTCCCAGGAGTGTCCATATCCCGCATGAACCTCCTTGCATTGAGCATAGTTATGTTCCATTGTTGGAACTAGATTGCTTACTTGCGACTTGTTTCCTCCTTTGTATCATCGCATTCATTTGACTATGAAAAAACAAAAAAAGAAGGGAGATAAGAGAATATTATCTTATATTGGCAACAATCATGTCACCTTTGAACAAAGAACAAAATTTTTGAGTCCACTTTTCATCAAAATTTTGGGTTCAGAATGACCTTAGAAAGTTGAGCTCATTACGTAGAGTTTACTCCCCCGACTGGTTAATCTTCAAGTCCCTATGGAGATTTTGATTGATACCTCCTGCATCTCAAAGTTTCATCATTGAGTCTATGCTACCAGAGTCTTCCATGTGTCTCATTCTCTTGTTCAAAGGATGTCTATCAACATGTGTCTATTCTAACCCTAATTTGCGCCAGACATGCATACCTAGAAACAGGCCATCTTACTATTTTTTCCAAGCCAATACTGAATAGATCTTCTTAAAAACCAAAATTTTGAAGATGTACGTGCCCTGCACCACTACTTCCCATGTATTTACGCTAGATTCACCATTAATCCCACATGCTTACGCTAGCTACACCATTACAACCCGCGTATACCCACAAAAGTTGCAAAAAATAAAAAGTTCCAAGGGAATACAGGATTTTGGGTAGTTTCCTAACCAATTGAACGCCCATAGCCCATCACCCAACCAAATAACTATATTTTTGGCATACAGAAGAAGGTGTTTGGGTCCCATTCTAAGGAGAAGCATGAAAGCAGTGAAACTCTACCCATTTCTTAATCCCCCCTCGCCCCAAGAATCTGCAGCCACATTGTGAGTTTGAGCCAGAATTCCCCATTCTTTCCCTTTTTCCTCATCCATAAACATATGTGTATTCTATAGAGAGAAGTGTGAGAGAATAAGGATACATGGAAGTAGTTGGAGCTTGGTAAAGAGGAGCCCAGGATTGAGTTTGAGGAGTAGTCACCGATCTCGTTTTGTAAGTGACATTATGATATTAATATAAATAAGTACTTTTGTCGTCCTGTCATATGATTTGTTTCATCTCTATGTATGACTTCCATGTTTTTATGACATATAACCCATTAATCCATATGCAGAATGCTTGTTCCCAGTTTCTTGTTTGTATTTTGGTGAATGCATCTCAACCTTGGGAGGATATTTGTAGTCGAGAAGTGATCGAACGTATTGGGATTGACATTCGACACAGAGTTCAAGGTACGACTACCATATCCATATACTTTGTACTCTATATATGAACGTGGGGTGTTGTCGGGATAGCGGTTAAAAGTAGGAGACTTTAGACGGTTATCTCTGCCTGCACTTTAGAACCCTAGTGTAGTCCGTAGGGGGGTTTTCCCACTATAGCAGTGTCTACCACTCCTCAAAACTCTTGACTTTGCATGTCGGCCATACCCTTAGTGTGTCTTAGAATTACATGAAGTTGTAGTCCTATTGCGCACCTTGGCCCTACGTTCCTCATTAGTAGGTAACCTTCAACCCAACAGTCGGTATTTAATCATCGGTCCCTGACTGGGTAGTTTCCCTTTTGTTCGACGAGAAGAAATTTATTCACACATTGGGATTTGTGCAATGTCTTGGATGCCATTAGCCTTATTGGTGGTTTCCTCACCTTTGTCAACAATTTTCCTTATTGGTTTCTATTCAGAGGGTCTTTTTTGTGTACCTCTTACATCTGGCAGATGCAAAAGATGCACAGGGTCATTGGTTCATGAACATGTTCTTCATCCAATTTCCTCCAAATCATCATGCTCCTGCTTTGTACCTCGTGCTGAATGATGAGAGATTCCTCAATGCTCTCCTTTCAGCAGGTCTCCTTCCATCGACTTCATCTCATCTATTCTAGAGATGAGACCTAGTGTCCTATGAGTACCTAGATGCTTGCAGTCATTAGTGGTAGGTTCTCTCGCCATCAACAATTGGGAATACATCAATGTCTTCTGATAGATGGATTCTTCAAGTGTTCGACCCTGACACCTTTATTCACACTTGTAATAATGTACTCGGTGCCTTGATACCTACTATCATTATCGGTAGGTTGTCTCACATTTGTTAACAATATATGTTAATGATCGGTAATCAAACGAAATCTCATTGTGTTCGACTTCAACTCCTTTATTCACACGTTGTAGACTTGAAAATTTTGGCAGATCGTGTAGAAGACTTGAAGAGATCAGTCCATAGTTGCAACTTTCCTGAGTTGTTGTTATCTTTCATTGGACCAGTACCTATTTGACTTCAGTAATCATGGGAGACCAAATTGTACTCCATTGTATACATATATCTTTAGATTGATTTTGAGAATGGATTTATTAGGCCTTTTTCATGACTATGATAGCCTTTGGCATGTAGCCACCTTTGTATTTCCCACTCATGTCCATGAACAATTGTTTTGTATATTTCCACATGGATCTGTAGTGTAATTCAAATTGGCAGCCATGTGCGCAATGTTAGTGCAGATTGTAATATTCTCATGAGAAACTAGTTCATCCAGCTGGGTGTCCATTACTCCACTTCTAGGTATTATAATGTATTTTGTCCATAGTAGATACTACTATGACCTCAAACATTAGGGGGCATTTGTTATAGCAATATTTTCCTCACCCTATGCAAATTTGCTCAGAAGGCCTTTTTCCATTTCCCTCTGCAGAGTTGAAGTCCCTTTTTGCAAACCCCAGATGTAAAAACAATATTTTTCCACATATATGTGCCCTACCTATTATACAACATGTGTATACGCAGGTTGCACCATTACAACCTGCATAAATTGGGTTTTGTGCCAAAAATTAAAAAATGGTGTTGGGTTTCCATGTCATGTCACGCGATCTATGATCCTCGACCTTCCATATATTAGAAACATTCTGACTCAACCCTTCAGCTCCACCTCAAGGCTATGAATGGGCCAAATCTGAGCTATGGAAAAAGGGAGAAGAATTCAACTTTGAGAGAAAAGTTACTCTGGAGAAATTCTTCACTTCATATTGAGTCTGCATCCCTTTATCCTTTTAAGTATGAACACATTGTTCATCCCCAAAGATATTCCCTACATGAAAACCGCATTGTCTCTCTTATATGAGCTTGCCTTTGGTGGAAGATTGAAGTGGTGGAGGCCTAGATGGAAGCGACTTAGTTTCTCGGTTCCAAATCATGCTGACATGAAAGTTGGTAATTCATTCACTTCTACTAATTACATTTTAATAGAAATACTCTTTTCTCATCCAATTAATATCTTGCAAATATTTGAATTGTTATTTAATGGGAATATTTCTTATGAATGTTGATGGATTATGCTATTGAATGTGCTAACATTATATACTATCACCATATGCTTTCGTTTCTTGGTTTTTGAGGACAAGTTGTCAGTGTATTCCTTTGATTCAAGTGCTCAATGGTGGACTTCATTGAACGTCTCGATGAGGCAGGCTCTTTATCTTGTCTCGTTAATATATTTTCTTATATATCATACCTAAGATTATAGTTGATTTATGCAGTCATTTCCGTTTGTTTTGGTTTACCCCTAGCCATAGAGATATTTTCTTCGTAACATTGTGGTCTCTAGCCTATTGTAAATCCATTGGCTCTCCACCCCTGTCTTGATACATGACCATGTTGACTGCATTTGATGGGTTTTCTTTTAAACCCCATGATATCCGTCCTACTTTTCTGGTCCAGTTGGGCGGAAATATTGTGGAGGTTGATTTTGAGGTGGTTGATGTTCCTCTTGACTACAATACACTACTAGGGAGTAATTGGACTTATTCTATGACAATCATTGTGTCATTGCTTTTCCACATTCTATGCTTTCCTCATGAAGGAAATATTGTGACGATCGACCAATTGTCCTTTGCACATCTTGCTCCTAATGCATCTAGGGGATCTTTAGTCCCTCGTTATTCATAATTATAAGAAGGAAACTAAGAATGTTGGTGTCAGTATGTGTTCCTCCTTGATGGGTAATTTTTATTTCATAGCACCAACTACATATATCAATGCCATATCTAGTGAGTCTTCATCGTCGATGAGGTTCGTTCCTTTCCGTACTTCATATTTCAATGACCCTTGGACATTACCTTCCCTAACTATGTCGTACGAAGGTCATTCACTCATTGGAATGTAAATTCCATTGTCTGTAGTAGAAGTTGTGTATCAGGCTATTCTAGAAGCTATTATTGACACAGACCTTCCTCATCGCAGACGGACGAGATGGATCCCATTTTAGAGCCCATATGGGTCGTTGAATCATACTTTTCACATGATTTCCTTGAAAATACTTTACCCTTAGATGAATCCATCTTAGAGTCCATGTCTAGTCCTGATAGGCATTGGGATGATATGCATCATCAATCCTATTTCATTCTAGATCTTGTTAGGATTGAACAGGATGATTTTAGGGCCACCTTGAGTGATATGGTCAGTCATGTCATGGTTCCATTAGATACACATGGTATTTATGCCGAAGGAAACATGGTGAATATTTCCCCTATCATTTCTATCGACATCTCTCAAACCCCTGGTAAAATTGAAAATGTATATATTAGTGCAGATTGTTCGTTTGAGGAAATTCATATCTACACCGATATCTTCAAATAATTATGGGATGTATTTGCTTGGTCATACAAATAAATTATAGGGATCAACCCCAACATTGTCAAGCATGAAATTAAAACTTATTTTAACACTATACATGTTCATAAAAGTCTTCGAGTTGTTAATCCTAGGAAGGTCACCACTATTAAGGCAGAGGTGGAGAAGATACTCAATGTTGGCTTCATCTACCCAGTTCCCTTGACCGAATGGGTGTCCAACCCCATTCCTGTAGATAAAAAGAAAGGAACCATTTGTGTATGTATGGATTTTAGGGGCCTAAACAAAGCTTGTCCTAAATATAACTTTCCCACTCCTTTTATTGACCATACTATTGAAGAGTGTGTGGGAAGCAAAGTCTTTTCCTTTATGGACTGATTTTCAGGTTATAATAAAAATAATATCAAACCCAAGGATCAACAAAAGATGTTGTTTATTTGTCCTTGGGGTACATTTGCATACTGGAAACTGCCTTTCGGTCTTAAAAATGCTGGAGCGACCTTTCAAAATTTCATGACATTTTCGTTTCATAATATTAAGCATATCGTCGAATATTACTTAGATGATCTTTCTCTTCACTCTCACAAGAGGGTAGATCACTTGAATCACCTTTTAATGGTATTTGAGAGATGTTGTTATTATCGCATTCAGTTGAACCCTCACAACTGAATATTTTGTATTAGGTATGGTCATCTTTTAGGATTCATATTTTCTAAGCATGGGATCATGGTGGATCCTATGAAGGTTGATGAAATACTTTGGTTTCCTCCCCCGTGCAACATTCGACAACTTTAGGGTTTACAGGGGAAAGCTAGCTTCCTACGTCGTTTCATAGTTAACTATGCCAATTTAACTAAAGGTTTCATGCATATTTTGAAGAAGGACACTCCATTCATATGGGATGAGTGAGCCCAGGAATAATTTTATGATCTTAAGAAAGCCTTAGTATTGACGCCTCTACTAAAGCCCCTAGACTAAAATAGAGAATTTTTTCTTTATATCCCCGCATCTGAAGGGACAATTGTTATGGTATTTTTTCAGGACGATGATGAGCTCCATGAGCACATTGTCTACTACCTTAGTCAAAATCTAGTTGGTCTTGAACTCAAATACTTGCACGTAGAGAAACTAGCCTTGGTCTCTATACATGTGGTTCAATGATTACATAATTATATCTTACTATGAAAAAATTCTATGGTTGCGAATATCAATCCATTTCAATACATCCTTAGTAGGCATATCATACAAGGGAGATACAATAAGTGGATTTTTATTTTGCAAGAATTTGATCTCGATTTTTCTTCTGCAAAATCCAAGCAATCACTAGTTTTTGCATAACTGATGTCAGACTTCCCTAGACTGAATGAAGATATTTTTCATGATGATTCATTCAATGACGAACACATATTCCTTATCTCATATTTTGATACCTGGTACGAAGATATTTTAATATACCTTCAAACCCTGAAGCTCCCCTAACATCTGTCGAGAGATGACCGACGATGTATACGTTATCAGACTAAAAACTACCTTATTATTGGTGAAACTTTGTATTGTCAAGGGGTGGATGATAATTTTCATCATTGTTTGAATCACATGGAGGCTAAGGATTTTCTTAGTGACTATCACTGTGGGGCATGTGGTGGTCATTTATCAGGGCTTGCAACAACCCAAAATATATTGCGAGCCGATTACTTTTGGCCGTCAATTTTTAAAGATTGCATTGAAGTGGTTAATAAGTATTACCCTTGTCAGGTGTTTGTTCAGAAAATGCGCTCGCACCTCGCCCCTCTTTACCCATTCATCACCATTGGTCCCTTCCATTACATCCCATGTAAATGGGTTTGGTGCACAAAACATTAAAATTGCATCGGGTTTCCATGCCATGTCACGAGATCTGCGATCCTTGATCTTCCATATACTAGAAATGATTTGAATCGACCCTTGAATTGCATTTGGAGGATATAAATGGAGCTATATATGAGTCTTGAATACATTCAACACATCATTGAGAGAAAATACACTCTGGAGAAATTTCACCTAATTGAGTCTACATCCCTTTGTCCATGAAAGTCTGAACTTCTTGTGTTCATCCCCCAAGCTCTTCCTATATTGTGATGGACAACCTCATTGACTCTTACATCTGAGCTTTCCTTTGTGGAGGATTGAAGTGGTGGAGGCCCAAATGGAGGGACTTGGTTTCTCGGTTCGGTTATTTTTCATTACAAAAGTTTGTCACCTATGTAATTATGTTGATTACATTAATAGAAATACTCTCTTCTTGTACAATTGATATCTTTCAAATATTTATATTTCTTTCCATGGGAGTATTTGTTATGTATGTTAATGGATTATGTTGATTTATATGCTGACATTATATATTATCACCACATGCTTGCGTATATTGGTTGTTGAAGACAAGTTGAAGGTGTAAAGCTTTGGGTCGTGTGCTCAACAATGGTCTTCTTAGGACGTCTGGACGAGGTAGGCTTCTAGACTTCTCTTGTTAGCATTTAATTTATACAACATACTTGATTTTATAATTGATTTATGGGTGTCATTCTATCTTTTGTGGTTTTCCCCTAGCCATAGAGATATTTTCATCAGGCCGAACAAGAATGCACACATGTTCTTAGGAACATGTGCACATTATTAGGAAGGCATGCATTTTATCAAGAACATGTGTAGGTTCTTGTTGGGAAGTCGATGTGAAATCTCGGGTGGTTGTTCAGGGTTTGTTGATCCTGTCACATTAGGAACATCTTCACATTCTTAAGAACATGCACACATTACTTTGTGAGTCCATTCGTGCTCACACCATTTCGAACTTTTTTTCCAACTTTGTGCACCCACCTATTACTATATATTTATGTTAACTAAAGTCAACTTTGGGAAATGACGGTTAACTAACCTTATTTGGTTTATTTTGGAATGTCAAAGTGCAACACAAAACCTCTTAAAATATTACATTTGAAATGTAAAAATGTGATATAAGTCACTTGTGTTCCTTCCTGAACATCATATGTGAGATAACCTTCTTTTATTGCTTTCTTAAATTTCAAATATAGACATTTTATGTTTTTGCAACATAATATACTATATTATATGTTGTCCTAATATATCACATATTTATATAAATATTATAGTATATTTATATCGCAAAGTCAACTTTTGGAAACATATATTGCATAACCATCTTTTGTTTATTTTTTAACATCACAATAGGACATTTTTTGAACATCATAATGATGTAACCCTCTTTTATTCTTTATTTTAATGTCACAATGTGACATAAAACCTCTAAAGGTATTATCTTTGAAATTTCAAAATGTGACATAACTCTCTTTTATTCCTTCTTGAACATCACAATGGCATATAACCCTCTTTTATTCCTTTTTTGACCATCACAGTGCACATCCTTTATTTGTGCCATATAGTCTTCTAATGCATATATGTTTTCATGATTCATTACATATTTATACAAATATTACCATATTTTTATGCTAACAAAACTCAAATTTTAGAAATATATGCTTACCAACCCTCTTTTGTTCATTATTTAATGTCAGAATGCAACATAAAACCTCATAAAGTTTTATGCTTGAAAATTTAGTGTGACATAACTTGTTATGGCACAAAGGGGGAATATGTAGGGTTAAATGTATATGTAATAGGGTTGAGATAATAGTAAAGAGGCCTCATGTGTAGGTGTGAATAGGTATATATAGATATTATGTATTCATTATTGGATACATGTGAATGGTGATGTATAAATGTATTTGGTTATGTGGAGGAGGTTCTCCTATTGTCTAACTAGTTATTGTGTAACTTATCTATATTGGAGTTGTTTTCCATGCTTACATTCTTGTACATGGTGTGTACTTATGTTTTTTTGTGATATTTTAAGAAAATGTAATGTTCCAAATACATCAAATATCACAACATAACATAAGTACACATCATGTACAACAATAAAAGCATGGAGCACAACCCCAATATAGATAATTTACATTCACATGTCTACAATAATGAATACATGATATCTATATATACATATTCACACCTACACATGGGGCCCATTTACAATTAGACCGACCCTATTACATATATATTTAAACATTACATGTACATTTAGCCCTATATATGCCCCCCCCTTGGGCTTATATCATATACATTTTATTGAACGATGATTTCATTGGTGTCAAAGTCAATCATCAACATGAATAAACCTATGCAATTACTTGAAGGACTCTAGGAAGTGGTCCCCTTACAGCGTAGCTTTAAGCATGTCCCTCATGGGAAGATTCTTTGAAGAAACCCACAAGAAGCCCCATAGTTATTCTCAAGAATCCTTACACTTGTTTGAAGAAAACAAATGTGAACAACATTACAAATGCATACATAACCTACCTGTATTGATATTCCTCATTGATCGATTTCCAATGGCAGGTTGCATGAAATGTGGTTCCTCATGCTTGAGGAGATATTCCCTTTTTAAAGATGATCATGTATATTTTCCCCTAAAAGAGTTGAAAACAAGAATTTATAGGTCAGACCTAATGTCAAGTAAAGAAGAAAAGTGTTGAAAACAAGAAGTTATAGGCCAGCCTTAAATTCAAGTAAAAGAGGAACTTGGAAGGGTATAAGTACACATTAAGAACCTCTTATTTTTATCATGGAAGCTTGTGACCTCTTAGAGCAAGTGTGGTAGAGAAGTCGTATGGAGGAGGGAATTCTTGGAGCTGTAGATGCTTGAATTGTTTATGAGAAACCCTATCTAAGTTGAGCCCCATAGGTCAAGTGTAATGTGTCCTGCGAGGCCCCTACGGGCCAAGTGTAAGGTGTCCTGTGAGGACCCCCACAAGATGTCCGAGACTTGTCACATGAGGCCCCTGCACGTTTCCCAGTCTAGTCCCGCGAAGTTGAGGAAGGGTTTGAAAAATGTGTTCTTCTTTTGATGTCAATGTTGAGGAAGTTTTGATGATCTAAGATATGTTTCATTAGGGTTTCTACGTAATTAAAGGTATGTATTTTTATACGTTTTGAGACTCATATATTGGATATTTTGGCAGATGATCTGAGGCATATCTTGGATATTTTGACACATGATTTGAGGCATATCTTGGAGATTTTGACACATGATTTGAGGCATATTCTTGGAAATATTGGCACAAGTTTTATGTGGTTATTGGGTTGAAGCCAATTTTGATGATGATGATGTATCGGTATTAGATAAAATAGAAATGACATGTTGATTCTCTTATATATTTAAGGGTGGAAGGAAGGGGCAAGGAAAGGGTGTTGGAGCCTCCTTCTAGTTGGAGCTAGAGAATTTAGGGAGTTGTAGATTCCTTTAGGTTGGAGCCTGTAAACTAGGGGATTGGTGCCTCCTTCCACTTGGTGCTATAATATATTGGAAGTTGTAGCTTCCTTTGAATGTAAAATTTTTATTATATAAGAAAAACATTATGTGGATTTACATGTAAGTGTGTTGTGCACTATGTATTTCTTCTTATGCTCTTTATTGCATATTGGAATGAATTTATTTGATTGAAAATTCAAATTTTTAAAAGTGCTAAATTATACTTGATATTGATTCACCCCCGCTCTTTGTATCAATAATTGGTATCAGAACAAGTTACCTTCATAACAGTCTAATCGTTGGAACAAAAGATCAGAATTCAAAAGGAGTGAGACACTAAGAATGTCCTTTTCTACCTGGTATGAGAATAATTTTCTTGGTCATTGTTATACTTGTAGAAACTTTGGAAACAAAGTAGTTCACCGTAAAATCAATGCAAGAAAAAACTATATGAGAAACATAAATGATGATGGATATGCCAAGGACAATCATGTAAATAATAGATATACAAATACTCATGGATTTATAAACATAAATTAAAATCCATTTGATCCACTAATGGATAAAAACATTGTGTGCTACAAATGTAATAATATTGGTCACTTTTGTAGAAAATTCCCCTGCGAATAGGTGAATTCCCTCTTCGATCTTAGACCCCTATGACCAAGACAGAAAAGCGTTAACTTTGAACACTAACTTTCTTTTAAACATAGCTAAGCTAGTCAATAGAGAAGAGGAATAAAGCATGAGTACCTTTTTACGAAGTTTGTCCTCACTCAATCCAAGTTGAACTTGATCTCCAAGTCATTTAACTATTCCTGCAATTCAATAAATGGCAGAGACAAAGCATACTCCCTATTCTACCATGATTAGTTTAAAGCTAGATTTATCTAAAATACAAGGTCATGCAAATGTACACAATCTTGAAGGAAATAGGCCAATAACATGTATTAATGAGAACAAAATAAGGTTCTTACAAAGTGTAGATGTAGATGTAGCAGCCTCACCAGGTTCTCCTTGTCCAACTCCTTTCTCGAATGATCCAAAATCAAAATGACAATACTTTTCACTGATTCTTCTCCCCCTTTCACCATGAGGATGTCTCCTTATATAAGCTTTGGGAGGCTTAACTACCTTATATATTCTTGGGATAAGTTGAGGATATTGCTCCATCACTTGTGGAACTCCCCTTAGATCCAACCTTGGACTTGGATTCGAGCCAAACTGACTCAGATATTTCTCAGTTGTCTTTAGAGATAAGGGGGATTTGTCCCATGATTTTCTCAACATCTCGACGCTCCCTCAAAGTGGGCCATAGAGCGTTGTAGTGCTCCCTGCTAAGAGGGAAATGAGGGCTAGTGCTCCTTGCAAGTGGGAAGGGGAGCGCTAATCTCCAAAAACACTTTTATGATGGTAATTTCTCAAGGTAAAAGTTTATACCCTTCGCCAAATGACATATTTCCTTCTTTTAACCAGTATTACAGGATATATCAAGTGTTCTTATGATGTCGTCCATGATGCAACACAGGCGAGATGACAGTATGATTTCTGCGACACTTGAGACAATTCTGACAAAAGTGTGACAATTATGACACTTGTGATAATGACAATGAGACATCATCGAAGTGATTAATTTTGATGTGTAACATTCACAAAGAAAAAAATTGCAAGGATATGAAAGAAGATGATCCTATTATAGAACCAACTAGAGTATGGAAAAGGAAAGAGAACCCAAACAAGGAAGAGTGTAGATTAATTGCTTGTTGAAAATAAAGAAGATGAATGGTACATAGATAGTAGGTGCTCAACAAACATGAATAGAGACCAAAAAAAATTCATCAATGTAAACAAAAGAAAAAATGGTAGTGTTGCATTTGTAAATGACTCCTCTATCAAAATACTTGGAAAGGGTGTAGTGAGTCTTGGATTTGAAAATGTAAACGTAGAAAATGTCTTCTTGGTTGAATATTTGAAGCATAATCTACATAATGTCAGTAAAATATGTGATTAGGGATAAATCTTAAGTTCATTCCCAAATATGTGAAATCAGAGAAGAAGAATCAGGAAGGTTGGTTGCAACAACAACAAGAAGACCAAATAACATATACATCCTAGACAAAAAGGAAACAAAGAGGATTGAAGTCACACAAAATATATCCAAGGACTATAACAAGGAATGAAAGGATACAAAGAAAAAAAAGGAAGGTGAATTAATACTAAGCTCCATGATTTCAGTAGGAGCAGCCCCAAAGAGAAGAGTTACCCTTTTCCATTGATGTCAAAGGGGGAGAGAAATATAAGGAGCATGGTAACAGGGGGAGTATGAATGTTGCCATCAATGACAAATGATGCAACCCCCCTACCTCAGCAGGGTCAGCCGACCTCCTGGTTACTGGATCGTTCTCCTTCATTGAGATGGAACAACTCCTTGGTCCATGTTGGGACCTAAAATAAACTTATCCACATGTCCTAACTTTGGAACCCGCTTGTGTGCCTGGGCACTAAGTGTGAGATTCACTCTCACATGATCACGGCGGTGACCACAAGCCTTACCCAAAGAGCACTTCACATTTTGGTAGTTCAGGACTCCCACAAGAAAAACCACCTCTTGATTCCCAAACCCTTGAAACTCCGAACCTCAGTTCATAGTCTAGCTCCACATCGAGCTCCTTCCTTTAATTTCTCCCATATGACTACTGGCACGACCACGGGCCTATTCCACGAAGGCGTATTTCATTTCACAATATAAGGAATGTGGGTGTCACATACCCCAACACTCGAATCCCCCAAAACTCGGATCTTGATCCTTCTCTTGTCTAGATCAGATGGTCCTGCATCTCCCTCAATTGATGGCATCGATCGTTTCACAATTTCATGGGTATGGATTCCAAGTCTCGCGACTCCTTCACTCTTGATTCCCCGGATCCCAAAATGTTGGAATCCTCCTTTGAGTACAAGCGCTAAGGTTTGAGCTACTTCCACAGATCTGACAGTTATCGGTCGTCCGTGCTAGATTTGACATTCCAGACCTATCCTTTGATGCGCTCTTCTGGATCTGACTGCTAACGGCTTCCTGCACTTAGATCTGATGACTATTGTACTCTCCCTCTTGAGCTTACGCTCATTCTAGACTTGGGAGATTTTCTAAGTCTCAAGGACTTAAATATCCAATTATTTTCTATAGGATATCTATGCATGAGAACACTCTCCTTCCTGAGCTTCATCCCTCTTGAAGACTCAACCTTCTACGCACGCCTTGCATACATTGATCTCGAATAAATCAGATTCGAAGAATTTTTTTGAAACAAGAAAATGCCTTTCGCCCACCTGGCATTCCTCTGCACTACTCCTTCGAAACTTATATGTTTCTTGGCGTTGTGCACTCCTTGCACCTGGAATATCAAGCTTCCCTTGTTCTTTCTGATCCCCCCTTCCTGAATCGTTCTGAGATTCATTCAACGCACACCTTGTGTTCTTGGGATGCACACCTTGCATACAGGTTCAACAGAAACAATTGAAAATCATCCAATTTCATTACCAATTCATACAATAAACCTCTCTGTCATTCATGCGTGATAAATGAACTGTAATTATCACAAAATACATAATAGCATTCATTAATCATACTCAATATGAACACAACTCCAATAGATTTTGAACAATTTTTGTTTATTCTATTCATTCATAAAATGAAAGTTACATAGTGTTTCTTCTCTACCGATCTCTCCTACAGTCGCTCATCCATCACGCTCTATTCTCTCTGCTTCTACCTTCCCCTCTTACAATATGATGAGGAAAAAATATCTAAGGACTCGCTCAATGAGCTCTCTCGTCCTCTTCTGAAAACTATCATTTCAGGATTTTAAAACTAACACCTATTCAGTCCTATTACATTAACTGCTAATTACTATCAGGCAAAGTCAACACTCCATACCTGACATTAACTGCATGTTACTTCCAGATAGAGTCAACACTCCATACCTGTGGATCTCTTATAGTCCTTAGAGACTTTTTAAACAAGTTACAATTTTAAAATTCTGCTTACAAAATATCTCAACAAACTCAATTAAATTCTGAGTTTATGCCCGATTTGAATTTATGGCATTGTTGAAATGTCCTCTGACTGCCTCCACGTGTGCAATGTCATCTTTGAAGGAGATTCTCCTGCATTAACAAAGGGGGATATTGTTTAACAGTGTTGTCATTAATGTCAAATTCATTCATCAACATGAAAAATCAAATGATATTACTTGAAGGAGTCTCCAAAGTTGTCCCCTTATGGCATATATTTAACCATGGTCCTCACGGAAAGATGCTTTGAAAAAACCCACAAGAATCCCTTGAGGTATGGTCAAGAATCCATGTAGTTGTTTGAATAAAATGAATATGAAGGAAATTTCAAATTCATACATCACCTATATGGATTTATAGTCCTCATAGAGGTGTTTCCAACTGTAGGTGGCATGAAACATGATTCCTCATGGTTGAGGAGATATGCCATTTTTAAAAATGATCATGTAAATTTTCCCCTAAAACCGTTGCAAACAAGAAGTTATAGGTTGGCCCTAAATTCAAGTAAAGGAGGCACTTGGAAGGGTATAAATACACATTAATAACCTCTCATTTTTTTCATGGAATATTGTGATCTCTTAGTGCAAGTGTGGTAGCAGATTCATACAAAGGAGGCAGTCCTCGGAGTTGCATATGCGTGAATGGTTTTTGGGAAACCCTATATGAGCTCACCCCCATCGGTCAAGTGTAGGGTGTCTCAAAAGGCCCCCGCAATTCAAGTGTAAGGCATCCAGTGAGGACCCCCACAGGTTGTCCAAGACTTGTCATGCGAGGACCCTGTGTGTTTCCCAATCTAGTCCCGTGAATTTGAGGAAGGGTTTCAATAAGGTGCTCTTATTTTGATGTCGAAGTTGAGGAAGGTTTGATGATATAAGATCTCGTGCATTAGGGTTTCCACATGATTAAAGGTATGTCATTTTATATGATTTGAGGCATATATTGGATATTTTGGCACATGATTTGAGGCATATCTTGTAGATTTTGGCACATTATTTGAGGCGTATTCTTGGAAATATTGGCACAAGATTTATGTGGTTATTGGGGTGAAACCAATTTTGATTATGATGATGTATCAATATTAGTGATGCTAACAGTGACATGTTGATTATGTTATATATTTAAGAGTGGAAGAAAGGGGCAAGGAAAGGTGGTTGGAGCCTCCTTCTAGTTGGAGCTGGAGAATTTGGGGAGATGTAGCTTCCTTCATGTTGGATCCTGTAAACTAGGGGGTTGGGGCCTCCTTCTAGTTGGTGTTGGAGAATCTTGGAAGATGTAGCTTCCTTTGAATGTAAAATTTTTATTTTATAAGAAAAACAATATGTGGATTTCCACGTAAATTTGTTGTGCATTGTGTATTTCTTCTTTTGCTCTTTATTGTATATTGGGATGCATTTATTTGATTGAAAAGTTAAAGTTTAAAAAGTGCTAAATTATATTTGATACTAATTGACCCCCCTCTTAAAATAAACACATTGAACCCTATATATTCCCCCTTTGGGTCATAACATAACCCCCTTTTATTACATCTTGAACCTTATAATGTGAGGTAACTCCTTTTTTTTTTCCTTTTTTGAATGTCACAATGTGACATAATGTGTTTATGTAACATAATTTTTTTATTGTATACATTGTTTTACTTTACTATGTATTTATAAATACCATATATTTATATCAATATTTATCATATATTGAAATTTAAGTAAACACATAACAAATAATAGATATGGGTTATTAATTTATTACATATTTAAAAATATTAATATACATTAATATACACATATAACAATTAGCATCAATTGAGATTTAGATTACACACACATACCACTGAAACAATTGTAAATTTTATTAAAAGTGGCTATAGCCTCACCAAACAACTTCATAACAAAAGAATTGAAGATGATAATCATGGCATTAAGTCATTCCTTATGCCATCACAATCCTAGGAGGATATTAGCCAAATCTTTCTCCTACATTTCTACATTATTTCATATTCTTGAGAACGAGATAAATTCTAACAAATTGATTACACAATGGGATGCACAAACAATACATGGTTATTGGAATACAATTTTTTCTTATTGACACCATTGGTTGTGTCGCTAGAGTGAATTTTTTTTTCTTTACTATTGTAATACATTCTTCCTTCTTGCCTTGTTCTCATGGTTCTAGGTTTAATATTGGCTCACCTTTCTCAACTTGATCTACCCCACTCACTTTAGGTTGAGGGCTGATCTAGGTCACTACAACATGATCTTTCAAATTTAGGCCTAGTGGTAGAGTAGATTCCTCTTTCGGAAGGATAATTCTTCCAAATCATGTGGAGATAATTCCTCCTACAAAAGAGGGTTTCTCTTTAGGAAGAGGATCATTAACTTCCTCAAAAAAAAATGGTGCCTCTTTGGAAGGGTTTGGAAGGGTTCAAGTGTGGGGGATCTTCCTTTTTGATCAACTAATGTTCTTCCTTTGCACCAACCCATGACATGGGTGTATTCTAAGACTTCCTAGCACCTCTTATCTTAGAGGATTTGGGGCATTGGGATATAATATGCCATGTTTCATAAAAAATCTAAAGTGGAAAATGATTTGCTAATAGTCCAACATTTGTGTCCATGAGTAGATTTTGTCTATGAAATTGTTTTATATAAAAAATCCTTAGTTAAAATTCATTTCCATAAGTATTCAGGAATATGTTATGATGCTTCAATTTTTCATTTCTAGAATTCTATAATAATAGCTTCCAAAGGATTTTCCAATGGATCAAAGAGACACTAAGCCCTAAAAAATGTAGGGGATGATTCAAATGTCTAACCCACAATAATGTTGAAGAGAGAGAATAAATAATTTGGTCAAAAGGAGGAGTTCAATGTTTCATATATAAACCCAAATTACCTTATAACTAGAGCCCACAATTTAAAATCAAATTCATATCTTCTACTAGATCAAACTTAACAATTTGAAAACCCTTTTCATAGGCGTAAATAAAGGCCTCATGTTTCATTTTAGGCTTCCAAGGTCTCACGATCCATTTGTGCGGATACACTAAGTGAGACCAAAGGCCATTGAAGTGATAGACTAGACCATTTGAACTATAAAAGATCTCTTAATCTACAACATCTTGGACAACAAGAATAGATAAGGCTCGAGCATCATGAACCATGAAACTTTTCAATGAAGAATTGTATTTTACACCATTCTTCACAATATCATAGAAGGTCACCCCTAATAATTCTAAAAGAGAAGAGAGGGGCATGAAGTTGTGATTCTCATTAATAGTATCCTTGAGATAACCCACTATTAAAGCAATGATGAAACTAAACTTAACCAGCTCACTCCTTGAAATACCTAGAGAAAAAAGAGAGTGCGTGGAACTTGCAAGAACTAAAGAGGCCATTTTCACCATGATAGAGAAATGAGGGCACAATGATGACAAAGCTAAAGAGGAATATAATAAAGGAGGGTGCAAGGAGACGTGAGAATATGCCATTAGGGATTGATCTACCATGAGTAGATGGGGGAGAGTTCTTCTCAAGCAACTAAATCAAAACCCTAGTTGCCAATGTGTAGGGGATAAATAATTTTTTTGTTTCCACTAAAAAATTATTACATTAATATATATATATATTCATAAGTAAATATATATGCTAATTAATTTTAATAATCCCCAAGAGTTAGTTCAAGTAGTCATGAGCACATGAGATCTATTATCTCTCCCCCAAAGTTTGGGAGGTCATGGGTGTGACTTTCTTGATCACATGAATATAGATACCAAGTCGTGGCTCAACTTTTTCATTTTCTAGGTGCCATTAGTAACTAGACCCAATAATAAAAACCCCTCCAAACTTGAGCAGAGTGAGTCACACTGATAAAAAGAACCAACTAAGGCATGATCTTACCCCGAATTTAGTAGCATCCTCCCATACTCAAACATAATGCCGGCAAGGACAGAGCCGTTCAGGTCATTGATGGTCATTAAAGGGCGTATATCATCGTAAGGCTGAGTAACCCGAGTCTCATACACTTCCACATCGTTTGACTTCCCTTACTTATCATTTCGAGTGGATCCATGATCCAGGTTTGGAACGAAAGGTCCGGACATGAGCGCATGATACACGGATGTGACCCGGTAGAGATTGGTGAGTGAGGGGACCTCATGCTCAAACCCATTGTTACTCGACCCTTCGCCATCTGTTGACCGTTGATACATGCACTCTTTATCGTGGGAAACATGGACGTACATCGTCGACGATTACAATGGAAATGAATATGCAATTAGTGAAGGTTGTCCATAAATATTCATTGTCGCAACTCATCCCATCAAGTCTTTGTCCACAGCAATATTATTGTTGAATATTAATTGAAGGGCTGAATAGGGTTGAATATATTTAAATTGTCGTTTCAATAATTATTCATTGTCGCGACCTATTATATCCTCTCTTTGTCGACACCATTATTGTTGTTAAATACTAGCACAGCGGCTAACTCGCGGCTGGTGAACGCCGGCGGCAAAAATGCAAGCATGCACAAACGACTGGCGACCGCTGGTGATGCCAGCACAGAAACGCGGTCACCAAATGTCAGCTCGCAGAAATATGAAACGCCTTAATACTTGTGAGAATACCTTAATATTTTTTAATCAGGTAGACGTGGCAATAAGTGAGTGAACACAGTAATTTTTAATGGATGAAATCAGAGCCATTCATTTAGTGTGACGACTAAGAATATTCTAGGCATATTTAATCTCGTCCATAAAAAACATATTAAGAACTAAAAACCTATTAAATGTGCCCATTGTCAATAGGTGTACGCCTTTCGGCGTAATTAATTGAACGGGCGAATATATTAAAAATGTCATTGAAATGCAGAGAGAACCAGGTGCTCTATCGTCTCGTGAGGTGCGGAATCACGGTCTATATGTGTACGTACGTTTATGCGTAACTGTCTTTAAAAAAAAATTAGGCATTCTACCTTTTGTTTTTTTGCAAGAATTGGCCGGAATCCGACGATCTAAATTTGGACAAAATCTTTATTTTATGTTGTTTAAATTGTCTTTCCAAATGCAAAAATGGATTCAGCGTGCTGAAAAACCCTTGGGACACTCGGATTATACAAACTTAGCCACTTAAATCTGCAGATCCAACCATTCATCACCAAATTTCGAACAAAAAAATTATAGCATATAAGATGCGTTAACACATTTACATACAATAAGGGTTAATGCCTCAAAGCAGGAAATCCACATGTTGGCACTCACAAGGCCAGCCGATTCCATTGATACAGGCCCAAAAATATACAAGAGGAAGCTCTGAATGCCGAGATTCATTTTTCTTTGACGTTGTTGTGTTGATATGATGTCGCTTGCAGTATATTTGTCAAAATTCCCAATAGAAACTATTGGACATTGTCATTGATGTCAACAGTTGATATCATTATGATATGATGATAAGTTGTTATGATGAATTGTCATTGTTGATTTATCATAGATGAAATTTTCATTGATGTCAATAGTATAACAGTTAGCATAGAATGTCAAATAGTATGCAGAGATCAAAGCTCGGAAGGAAAAGCGCATTGAAAGTATGCAAAGAATGAAAATGTTAGACAATATGCAGAGATCAAAGCTCAGGAGAGGAAGCGTACTAGATCACACAAGATCAGAGCATGCATATATCCTTGGTTCAGCTGGAAACCAAGTATAAACCCAAAATTCTCAAAAGAGATGACGCACAGGAGGTTAAGAAGAAATGATGCACATAAGTTGTCGATTATCATTACGGGACAAACCAAGACCGTTAGATCTTGGAGTTACAAGAGAAGGATCGTTGGAGGATTGGTCAATGACCAGATTAAGTCGTGACCATCGGATGCGCAAGCATGTGGATCAACAGTGATTGGATCCAGAGATAAGGTGCATGCCCCTTAACCTTTTGGAAGTGCATAGGAGAAACAAAAACTTGCGAAGTTCGAAATCACGAGGAAATCCTAGCTGTTGGTGTTGGGAAGGACACGTGGCAGCAGGTAAACAGATTCACAGAATCACAAATCGAAAGAAATGCGCCAAGTAGTCCGCAGACATCGCGAAGTCACGAAACGCGAAATCTCGATGAGATATGGACCACTGGATCGAGGAATGTCTTGGACCATTGATCCGACGTAATCGGATATTGGGAAATCGAGAATCGAAGAAAGGAGTTTCTCTAACCTCTGACATCGCAAAATGCGAAATCCTAATGAAATCTAGACCGTTGGATCATGGAGGGTCATGGACTGTTGATCTGAAGTAAGAGGATATCAGAAAATCAGGAATCAAAGAAAGGAGGTGTTCTAACCTCTGACATCGCGAAATAAAAAATCCCAATGAAATCTGGACCGTTGGATCGTGGAGGGTCGTGGACCGTCGATATGACATAAGAGAATATTGGAAAATCAAGAATCGAAGAAAGGAGATGCTCCAACCTCTCACATCGTGAAACGCAAAGTCCCGATGAAATCTGGACCATTGGATCACAGACTGATCTGGTTCGTCAATCGAGAAAGAGATGAAATGTGAAGTCACAAAGTCTGAGTTTGCGAAGGAGATCACAACCGTTGGTTGGAAGAAGGTCGTGGACCATTGATTTGACATGAAAAAGTTTAGAGTTTCGCGAGTTGGGAAAATCGAGGTGACTCGCAGTAGAATTTCATGAAACATGAAATTGCAAAGCACTTAGGAGTTGAGCCTCAGGTCATACCCTGAGGTCACATGTGAGACAGGTCTAAGAAAAAGGGCTGAGAATTCGAATATCCGAAAGTCGAAAATCCGAAGTAACTCTCACCTGTCGATCTGAGATACATTTTGCATACTATTATGACCGTTAGATCAGGGAGATATATTTCAGCAGACCATGTCAGTAAGGACATGTGGCAAACCACGTTAGCAAAGACATGTGGAAAACCACGTCAGTAAGGACAAGTGGAAGAACACATAAGCAAGGACACGTGGCACAATCAGATAATGACAAGTGTCAAGATTTAATCGACAGTTCAAGTACGTGTAAATCATGAATCTGAGTGGCAAGTGGCAGCCACTTGGCCTTTGTCATGTCAACAAGTTACGTCACCCTAGGAGTTTTTCTTTGGGAGTTTCAACACCAGCTAATGACCTATGTCCCGAAATTTGAAGTCCCGAAGGGCCGAAGTCACAAAGGAAAACGTTTTGAAGTCCTAAGGGCTGAAGTGTCGAAAGGCCAAAGAGCTGAAGTCATGAAGGGCTGAAGTGTTGAAAGGCCGAAGGGCTGAAGTCGCGAAGGACAAAAGATCCTAAATCCTGAAGAACAAAATATTGAACTGGACATAAGTCGTTCAATCTGAAGGATACTTCGGGAGCATTCACGATCGTTGATCTACTACAGTGAAAGGATAGCGTAAGTGGTATAGCCAAAGTCCCGAAATAAATGAGAGTCGTTCATCTCAACTCTTGATTAAGTCATAGTTGTTGATTTGTTCGAAACCTCTGGACAAGCCAGGATCGCCCGACTAACGGAAGAACGAATAATGATCATCCAATCTACTTCAGAGAAATTAGTTTCAGAGATTTGAAAGACTACAAAAGCTGGAAGTCACAAAGGACGAAATATCGAAATGATAGTCGTCCATCTCATCATGTGATTAAAACGTGACTGTTGATTTTGATAAGTGTTCAAGCACTTGTTTCAGCTAGCGTCTGGTCATCGGCGTTATTTGTATGGAATAGAGAAATAAGAGTAAAATGAGGTAGCGCTTAAATTGATAAGCCTGTGGTTCTACGCCCGTGATCATATGAAAATGGTTTGATGGAAGCGCCTCATCCAGACTTAATTTGACAGAGAGTTAACACTGGAATAATATAGAGAATCGATAAGAGATCAAATAAGATTTGTTGATTAACAGAGAATGAAGTAGAAACATGAGAACGATATGATGATTCGATCCATGTTTATGATCAACTCATGAAGACAAATGATCCGATACACAGTCATGATTAAAAGGGAATTAAATCATGAAAACATGAATAAAGAATAGAAAGGAAAAATGATATTAATTAAAGATTAATTATCATTTTAAATGAAAAGATACAATGGTTCAAATATCAAAAGACGCAATGGTTCAAATTCACACCAGTTGTAAGACTATATAAACAAGAAGGAATGGTGAGAAGAGGATGTGTAGTTGAATTTGTTGAAGTATATATGTTTATATATAATGGATTGAATGAAAGTTCATTCTATCAGGTTGGTGCCAGCTGGGTCTTGTATGAGGATTGGATTCCTCACATCTCAATTGGATCTGAGATCAACAAGTTGGGTCTTGTTATGAGGATTGGATTCCTCATTTCTCAGTTGGATATGAGAACTACAAGCTGAGACTTGTAACAGAGACCTGGGTCTCTCACAATTGTATGAATATAATATTCAAAGATTTATCTTATGTATTCATTCAAGTTATTTAATAAATAAATAAAACTATTCTTTTATATATATTGTTTGAGAAAATGAAATAAATATTTGTTGTTCAGTTAATTTGTGAAAAGTGAAAATTGTCCAAAATTTTGTTGATAGTGATTCACCCCCCCTCTCAGTTTCAAGTACCCATTTCAACAATTGGTATCAAAGGAGCTTCCTTTAACACAGTTTGAACACTGAAGGTAGATCCAGAAAAAATGGGTGGACAGATTATTATCTCCACAAACGAAGCTCCCTTATTTGATGGAACATATTATTTATCATGGAGGGAAAATATAAAAAGATATTTGAAGTCAAGAGGATCTGGAGTTTGGGATTCGGTAGTAAGTAAGCCTTGGCACTTCACTACTTCAAAGAGAAAATCCAAAACTACAAAGGAAGAAAAAAGAAACAATTGAGTAGCCTTAAAATCAATTCAGGATGGATTGTCAGACCAAGTCAAAGAAAAGATGAAGCACTACAAATCTGCCAAACAATTATGGCTTCAACTAGAAAATAGTTATCAAAATGAAAAACAAGAAAAAGAGAAATCCAATCAAAGCGAGGAACAAGACTCTAATGAAGATGATTCCTGTCAGAATAAAGAACAAGACTCTAATGAAGAGGATTCTTATCAGAGTAAAGAACAAAACTCAAAAGGAGAGAGTTCTTATCAAGATAATGAAGAAGATAAAGAAAGATAAAATTTTAATCAGATTGAAGAACATAGTTAAGAAAAAAGGATTTTTAATCATAATGAAATGTTGGATTCGAACTCAGCCAACAGTGAAGAAGACGACCTCATCAAGGAATTGAGGAATTCCTCAGTTTTCATTAAAGAAAGATTACATATTCTTAAAACTGATGTTGGAACTATTATAGGAGAGATTCGTTTGGAACCATGAAATTATATGCATATTAAAGTTCTTGTGGCGACTCTTGACAGTCTTGAGTACACAACCCTATGCACTCTAGAAGAGTTGGATAAACTCCAACAGAAAGATATGATGCTACTACAATAGTTAGATCAATCTAATTAGGAAGAGAATGAACAAAAGTTTTAGTTAGAGATCAAAATCTTGAAAACCGAAGTTATTAATCTAACAAAAGAGATGGAAGAATTAAAGAAACATGACAGTAAAAGAAAATAAGTTCTAAAAGGATTAGAATAATTAGTTAATAGTCTAAACACTCAACTTGAGGAGATTAAAGAAAGTGAAAAAGACTTAAAAATCCAGTTATCAAGGAAATAAAATTCTTACCACATGTTGGAATTAGAAATCATCAATTTCAAAAAGATTAATGAAAGTACTAATGCAGATATGATGACTCAAGTTGTAGAAGCTAAGAAAAAGGAAGAATCACAGAAGATTCAAATAACTAAAAAGGAAGAATCATGCCAAATATTTGAAAGAGAAGCCATCAAACTCAAAAGGATTCAGATAGAATACGAGGAAGAAATCAAAGAATTGAAAACTAAAGTTTTTGATCTAACAAAAGAGATGGAAGAATTGAAGACATATGACAAAACTATTAAATGCAAAGAAGTCTTGGATGAGACAGAAGACATTGTCATCAATCTAAAAACTCAACATGAACATGCCAAAGTAGTGGAAGAAGCCCTAAAAATATAGTTGACTAAAAAGGAAGGTATATGCATATTGAAGTTTTGAAATAGTTATCACAAGATAAGCGAGGCTATTATAAAGAGATGTTATTACACACGAAAATGGAAAACTAATAATACAAACATGATGGGTAAAAGTCCTAATAGAATGTGAAATTCAATATGAGATAAATCAATCTCAACAAAATGAAGTACCTACATAAGAAAATATGAAACAATATAAAATTTTGATGATGTCATAAGTTGTTAGCAAAAGAGAAAGAGAAAAAATAAATAAAAAATTAATTTGGTTTTTACAAAATCAAAGGATTATGTTAAAGAGTTTCTAAATTAACATATGGAAAATCTTGACTATCTATGGATTAGTAGTCAAAAGAAAAATCATCGGTAGGGTTAGTTGCTTAGAATACAGAGAGAAGAAGAAAAAACAAAAGGTAGCGAGGGAAGTTCAAGGGTATCATTCAACAAAGATCAATTGTTATTAACAAAATTGACATTTAAATCAATTGGTATAATTCCTCCACTGATATTCATGTGAAATATCAAAAACGAATAATAAGCAGATCAAAAATATCAGTAAAATTCATACTCTTATTCTATTTGACAAAGGAAGAGTCAATAAAAACTCAGGATGAATATTATGGTTATGAAATAAGATCTTAATTAGATTAAGTTTGAAAAGACTTGATCACTACAAAGTGGTAAAGAGACTACTGGGTGAACACAAAATCAAATAAAGCTGAGATGAAGTTAGTAAATTAACGGGAAGAGATACCTTGTCAGAAAGAGCTACCCTTTAAAAACAAAGGGGGAGGTAATTGACGAGGAGAAATCATATTTGACAGGGAGAGTCATTCAGTTAAGGTAGGAAGAACATGATTCTAGGGGGAGTTACCCAAGAGTTCATATTTTTGGTCAACAACATGCAGACAAATAGATGTTGATTATAAGGGTGAAACCCTTTTTCTATTGATTTCAAAGGAGGAGAGTAACTTCATAGGAGAGAAACATCATCACATGGGGAGTTTTGTATGAATTGGTGTGTTTGTCATCAATGACAAAGGGAGGGATTGTTGGACATATTGTCATTGATATGTTGTCGTTGATGTCAACAATCGATATTATTATGATGTGATGATAAGTTGTTATGATGAATTATCATTGTTGATTTATCATAGATGAAATTTTCATTAATTTCAATAATATAACAGTTAGCATAGAATTTCAAATAGTATGCATAGATCAAAAGCTCAGAAGGAAAAGTGCATTGAGGGTATGCAAAGATAGAAAATGTGTTGGAGACAATACGGAGATCAAATCTCATGAGAGGAAGCATACTAGATCACACAAGATCAGAGCATCTAGATATCCTTGGTTCATTTGGAAACCAAGTATAAACCCAAAAAACTCAGAAGAGATGATGATGCACGGGAGGCTAGAAGAAATGATGCACAAAAACCATCCATTCTCATTACTGACAAACCCGGGACAAACCATCATATCTGGGAGTTACAAAAGAAGGATCGTTGGAGGATTGGTCAACAACTAGATTAAGTCATGACCATCGGATGTGCAAAGTCGTGGATCAACAACCGTTGGATGCGGAGATAAGGTGCCGCCCCTTAACCTTTTAAGTCCCGCGGGAGAAAGCGAAACTTCGAAGTTTGAAATGATAAAATCCCTACAGTCGTTGGTGTTGGGAAGGACATGTGGCATGAGATAACCAAATTTACAGAATCGTGAATTGGAAGAACTGCATCGAGCAGTGCACAAACATCATTGGTAGCGAAGTTGAAAGCAATCTCGATGAGATCTAGACCATTGGACCAAGGAATGTCATGGACCGTCGTCCGACGATAGCTTATACCAATCGAGAATCAAGGGGCGTGATCTAACCTCGACATCCACCCGAGAACACGGAAATCATGATATGATCTGGAACATTGGATCATGGAAGGTCATGGACCGTCAATATGACATATGTAGATATCGAAAAATCGGGAATCGAAGGAGGTGCTCAACAGCGACATCATGAAATGTGAAATCGATGAAATGCAGGCGTTGGATCATGTAGGTGGACCATCGATAAATAGAGGATCGATCGAGGAATCAAAGAAAGGAGGTACTCAACCTCAGAGCATCCACGCCAATCACGAAGTCTCGATGAAATCTGGACCGTCGAATCAGAGACTGATCTGGGTTGTCAATTGGACAAGAAATGAAATGCAAAGTTGAGAAGCTCAAGTTCGCAAAGGATATCATAGCCGTTGGTTGGAAGAAGGTCATGGATCGTTGATCTAGCATGACAAAGTTCAAAGTTCCTTAGTTGGGAAAATCAAATTTGTTCGCGGTAGAACTTCACCCAGCATAAAATTGTGAAGCACTTTCGAGAGTTGATCCCGAGGTCATAGCCCAAGGTCACATGTGAGTCAAGTCTAAGAAAAATGGCTAAGAATTTGAATATCTAAAAGTAAATCACAGAGTATACCGATTCGTCGATATGGAGATACATTTACGGAATACTATTAGTTAGATTAAGGAGATCTATGTTAGCGAACCAACGTCGATGGGACGTAATGGCGGAGACCATGTCGACAAGAAAGACAAGTGGCGGACCATGTCGAGAAAACCATGTCCCGTGGGACATGTGGTGAATACGTCGGTGAACATGTAAAGCAGGGACGTAATAACCTGATAGATAATGACAAGTGTCAATATTTGTCGGCGGTTAGAGATACGTGTAAGTCGCGAATCTAAGTGACACATGGTAGCCACTTGGTATATGCCATGTCAACAAGTGATGTCGGCAAGTTACGTCACCCTAGGAGTTTTTCTTCAGGATTTTTACCACCGACTAATGACCTAAGTCCACGAAATCAAAAGTCCCAAAGGGGCGAAGTCATGAAGAATTTTGGCGGAAAGTTTCGAAGGGCCAAAGTCGTGAAGGACAAAAGCTTCTAAATTTTGAAGAACGAAATCCTGAAGTGGGCGTAAAGTCATTTGATCTAAAAAGGATACTCTGGGAGAAATTCTTGGTTGTTAATCAAGTATGGTGGAAAGGATACTCTGGGAGAATTCTTGACTGTTGATCTAGTATAGTGGAAGGATAGCGTAAGTGGTATAGCCAAAGTCCCGAAATAAATTAGAGTCGTTCATCTCAACTCTTGATTAAGTCATAATTGTTGATTTGTTCGAAACCTATGGACAACCCAGGATCGTCCAACTAACGGAAGAACGAATAATGATCATTTGATCTACTTCAGAGAAATCTATTTCAGGGATTTGAAAGACTACAGAGGAAGAAAGTTTCAAACGAGGAAATCTTGAAATGACAGTCATCCACCTCATCATGCGATTAAAATGTGACTGTTTATTTTGATAAGCACTCAAGTGCTTGTTTGGCCTAGCGTCTAGTCATCGTCGTTAGTCGTATGGAATAGAGAAACAAGAGTAAAATGAGGCAACACTTAAATCGATAATCTCGTGGTTCTACGCCTGTGATCATATGAAAATGGTTTGAAGGAATCACCTCATCTAGACTTAATTCGACAAAGAGTTAACACCAGAACAATACAAAGAATCGATAAGAGATCAGATAAGATATGTTGATTAACAGAGAATGCAGCAGAAACATGATAATGATATGATGATTCGATCCATGTCCGTGATCAACTCATGAAGACAAATGAACCAATATATAGTCATGATTAAAAGAGAATTAAATCATGAAAACATGAATAAAGAATAAAAAGCAAGAATGATATTAATTAAAGATTAATTATCATTTTAAATGAAAAGATGCAATGGTTCAAATATCAAAAGACGCAATGGTTCAAATTCACACTAGTTGGAAGACTATATAAACAAGAAGGAATGGTGAGAAGAGGATGTGTAGTTGAATTTGTTGAAATATATATGTTTATATATAATGGATTGAATGAAAGTTCATTCTATCAAGTTGGTGTCAGGTGGGTCTTGTATGATGATTGGATTCTTCACATCTCAGTTGGATATGAGATCAACAAGCTGGGTCTTTATATGAGGATTGGATTCTTCATTTCTCAGTTGGATCTGAGAACTACAAGCTAGGACTTGTAACAGAGAGTTGGGTCTCTCACAATTGTATGAAGATGATATTCAAAGATTTATCTTATGTATCCATTCAAGTTATTTAATAAATAAATCATTTATTCTTTTATATATATTGTTTGAGAAAATGAAACAAATATTTGTTGTTAAGTTAATTTGTGAAAGATGAAAATTGTCCAAAGTTTTGTTGACATTGATTCACCCCCTCGCAATTTCAAGTACCCAATTCAACAGAAACATATCGGAAATGTAGAAATACTCAACAATATAATTAGAACTCTAAATATGATTGTTAATTTTAATTTTTATAAATAAATATTTATTTAAATATATGTTTTTTCTTATTATTTTAGTTTTATTTATTATTCTAGACAATGTTTTATTTGTTCTTCATGATGATCAATAGTGTATTTTCTCAAAATAATGGACGTTTCAAAAATAATTTACACAATTCATCATCTTTAACTGTAGATTGCCTCATGATAATGTCGAGCGTGACACTCCTCCACTCGGTACCTGACACCATTAAACATACAATATTTGAGAGTAAACCGAAATAAACTATCAATACTAATCATTAGAATACATATAATTGATGAATTAACTAATTGAAATATCAAGTAAAATTTCCTGATTCAATTCCTGGTTAATCTACTCATGATTGAGGCATTCTGCTCTCCAAGGATACCAACAAAGTAATAGATACTCATATTGAATGATGAAGGAAATAGGTTAGGATTTTTTTTAAAACATCTAACTATAACATTGTATATCTCAGACACACATTTCCAATGGTATACAGAACATGTGAAATGGACACCTGAGTCAAAAGTTATGGCCATTTTACGAAAAGTCATTTTTTAGGTTGTAGAGGATTTGATGGGAACTTCTCTGATTTGTATCATATGCCAAGTCATGAACCTCATCGACTGAGAGTCAGAGGGTAAGTCATGAATTTGGCTGAGAGAGAACTAGCGCCTATATTGGGACTTCCTCAAGTGATCGTGTCAATGCACATTAATTCGTATTTTAGGAGTAGAATGAAATGAACACAGATTGTTATTATTATTAACACAAAGACACAAGGAACAATAACATAGATACAGTAAAATTGGCTTCTATTCAATAAATAAATATGTTGAAATTGTAAAATACAAACTAAAAACAAGTTTGTTAGAATGGTGGTGACTTATCTTTGAGAAGAGATGTGACGAATGCGCTCATTCGCAAGAAGATAATTACAATGAGTCTCTCAAATCATTTGTACAATAAACATGAATTCTAAAACCCTATACATCCAAAAAACCTAACCCTAGGAGGTGAAGTGCCAAAAGTCATATGGGCCATGTTGGAGTAAGTTATTACATCAACTTTCTGGGGTCGTAACTTTTACATACGATCTTTGTTTTAGGTGCACAATATCCCATTGGAAAGGTCTATTCGAGGAATACACATGATGTCTTCAAACTCTAACTCATTCACCAATTTGACCATGGTGAGCCCTAAAAATGTTGTTTAGGGCCTCAAAATGGCCATGGAAGTTCAAGATCTGAAAACTAGGAAAACAACTACCAAACTAAAAAAACCACCAAGATGAGCCAATTAGAATAGGTGGGTGGCCACCGATATCCACCTGGATCAGTCCTCCCCCCTTAGGAGTAAATGGTCTCCATTGTGTTGAGTTCCCTCATCAATTGAAGAAATTTCTAATGAATTTGGCCTCAGGTGAGCCACTTGCTTTGGTGTAGGAGCTACCCTACTTTGAGAACCCAATAAAGCCAAATTCTCTGGTGGCAAGTTCCCTTGACCTATGTATCCATGATATTATCAGTGGATTCATGTTCCATGCAATCAGGGTTGAGCGCTATTGGTATCAATTTTTCTGCTATCTCTCAGGTGTCCAATAATGGTGGAAAATGTGGTGGGAGGAGATCCATATTGAACATGGGGTGTAGGCCAAGGAAGGGGAAAATATTGAGATAAAAAAAATTCGCTCCCACATCCTTGGTGATGGTGTAAATTTCATAAAAGAGTGGACGAAGATTCCTATGGGGCCCTGTAAATAATTCTTTCTGCAAGTGCAACCAGACTTTGTCGTCCACCTGAAACTTGTGTGGTACCCGGTGTTGATCATGGAACTACTTGTACTTGGAATTAGACTTCTGTAAAATATCCTGAACCTATTGGTGGATGTTATAGATCCACTCAATAAACCAGGTCGCTTTGTCGGCTTCAGTTGAAGCATGGGACAAGTCTACCTGGGTGGTCACAAGGGGTAGTGAAAAATCCATGGGACCCAATGGTTGAAATCCCAACCCCACCTAAAAGGTGTTGTGGTCGGTTGAGCTATGTATGGCTCTATTGTAGTTGTGATGAACATAGGGAAGACTCCCATCCCATGTTTGGGGGTGCTTAGAATTGTACATGTGAAGAATATGCACGATCAATCAGTTGATGACCTCAATTTGGCCATCCATATGGGGGTGGAAGGCAGTGGATTTGCTGAGCTTGGTGTCTAGCAGTGACCAGAGGATCGACCAGAATGTGTTGAGGAACCGAATGCCCCAATTTGAGATAATGATTTGTGGGATCCAAAAATGTATCCATACTCATTCAAAGAAGATCTTGGTAGTGGCCTCCGCTATGATGATCTTCTTATAGGAGAACATAATTTCCATCTTGGAGAAGAAATCAACAACCACAAAAACATATTAATTTCCCCACTTGGTGGATGGAAGGCCTGACATGTAGTCAATTGAGATGGATTCCTAGGGCCTGTTAGGAGTAGGTAGAGGGGTGTAAAGGCCTTGTTTCTTAGTGGTTGATTTCGAAATAGCATAGGAAGTGCAGGACCTAATACACTTGCTGACATCATGTTGAAGTTTTGGCCAGTAGAAATGTTGTTGAAATACTGCCACTATCTTATCTATGCCGAAGTGTCCTGCCACGTGACTGTAGTGGGCCTCCCATATCAACTTCGCTTGCTCACTTGGTGGAATGAAAATATGGCCCAAATGGCACAACACCTCGTCCTGAAAATTGAAATTAGTGACAACTATGTTTTCACCCAACATCTAGTAGGTGGTGGCGAAGTCAGGATCTTTCTCATAGAGGTGGGTCCATTCAGAGGTCATGTGGCCATAAGATTCTAACACCATGCTGAGTGTTGTGACTAGAGGTCAGATGAGGCAATCAATGACCCGGTTTGTACTTCATGTATTATACTTGATGTTGAGGTGGAACTGCTGCAAGTATGTGGAGCACTTTTGATGGCGGTCATTCTGCAATTTTCCATGTGTCTCCATGAATTGCAGTGGCTTATGATTAGTGTGGATGACTATCTCCTTCCCAAGAATGTAATGCCTCAACTGGAAGAAATCTTGCACAATGGAGTACATTTCTTTGTCATAAGTACCGTACTTACGGATGACATCTCATAGTCTCTCACTACGATAGGCCATGGGGTAGTCGTGCTAAGTGATAACTACACCCACATCATAGTATGAATAATTTGTCTGAATCTCAAAGGGTTGTTGCAGGTCAAGTAATGAAAGCATTGGAGTTAGTCACAACCGTTGCTTCAAATCATTGAATTCTTGTTTTTGGGTCAGGACCCACACATAATTTTCCTTACCACCACCACTGGTTACTTGGATGAGGGGCCATGAAATATGGGAGAATCCCAACATGAACCTATGATAGAAATTAGAAAGGATGAAAAATATTCGAAGCTCAATGAGCATGGTTGGGGCTGGCCAGTCACGGATGACCCGGATATTGGCTAGATCCACATGCACACCATGCTCATCAACAATGTAGCCTAGGTACTAGAACATGTCCTTGTTGAAAGAGAATTTTTCCAAGTTGGCATATAGCTTGTGCTGCCACAGAGTGTGCAGAACCTGGTAAATATTCTTCAAGTGCTCTTCCCAGGTATTGTTGTATATGAGGATGTGATCTAGATACACCACTACAAAATAATTGGTGAAAGGCTGCAAGATATCATCCATCATCCTCATGAAAGTTGTTCAGGAATTTTTCAAACCAAATGGTATGACTAGCCATTCAAAAAGACCGTCCTTTGACTTGAAGGAAAAATTCCATACATATGTCTTCTCTATTGGGACCTGATCGTAGCCAAAATTCACATCAATCTTACTAAAGTATTTGGCCCATGTGAGTTGATCAAGGATATTGTTGATTCAAGGAATCAAGTATCGGTTCCTGACTGGGATTTTATTTAGGTCTTGTTAATCAATGCATAGTCACCAGGTTCTATCTTTCATCTACGCCAGCATGATTGGGCTTACACAAGGTGATGACCTAGGTCAGATGTCCCCCTTGTGTAGGAGTTCTTGGATCTGACACTTGATCTCCTCATTTTCTAACAGAGAGTGGTGATAGACTAGCCTATTCGTTACCAATGCACCAGGGGTTATATCGATGGAATGCTTGAAATGACAATGCAAAGGTACCCTAGTAGGCGAGGAGAATATGTCTTTGTACTCTTCCATGATCTTATCTACTTTGTTCTTCTGAGTGGAGAGGTCGTCCGTGGAGTCCCATAATGTGGTTGCAATCTTTCGCTCACTCTGAGAGAGAAAATTTTGAACAATAAAAATTCCCCATCTAAGATATGACCTTTCTACATTGCTTGGAAGAGGTCAAAGAAATTTCATTAGGGGGACTACATTAGGTATCTTGTACAACTTCCAGTTCAAAGTGATAATAAAATTGTGAGGCCTATACTCATATACGGCATGATGTTTCCGTAAATAAGGTTGGCCCAAAATAACATCACAAAATTCAAGGGGAGAAACATCACACAATACCTGATCTTTGAAGGGATTGATGTCATATGACATGAGGCACTATTGGATGACACGAAGATCACTTCCTTGGTGGAGCCATTCGATGGTGTAGGGTTGTGAGTGAGACATTGTCGGCAGAGCTATCCTCTTGAGAACCTCCACTGAGATGAGGTTCTTTTGTCTACCACTATCCACAATGAAGTGTAGAAGGGTGCATTTCACCCACATCTATGAATGAAAGAGGCACTCACCTTCCTCTGGCTCATCAGGTTCACCAGGATGGATCTTGGTGGTAGAAACTGTGGCATTGGGTTCTGCGTCAATGATCCCTCTCTCTTTTTCTGATTCTAAATCAGAGTTGGAACCCGCATATGATTCAATGGCTTTCATATCAACCACCAATGATGACTTTGAGAGAAAATCAACATTGTTATGCTAGGGGCTCTTATGGAAGTCACAACACTTCCTGGTATCTTTCTTCATCTTTCCATTATCCTTATTTTATTGCGGCTTTGAATGGTTGTCCTGAGGTTGTCCATATTTTCTCTTCCCTTTTTCTATGGGTTGGGGCTACCCTTGCTCTTTTTCTTCTTTGAGGCATTCCCAGACCCAAACTTCTGCATCTTTTGTTTAAGCTTCTGCTCGATTTTGATGGAATATCGATAGGCCACACCTAAGGACGAGAAGTCTAGGGACTCCATTTATGCATGGATGTATCTATGCAAACAATCGCGATAATTTATCACCATATTTATCTCAAAATATTTGATACCCAACTTGGTGCGCAAGGTATGGAAGATATGTGTGAACTCTGATACTGCTTGGTCCCTTTCTTGCCGCAATGTGGTCCATTTTGTATACAGGTCATCATAACTTCCAACAAGATTGTATTTTTTCTTAATATAATCCCTAAAGGACTCCCAGGTGAGTGCGACTATAAATAATGAGGTTTCCTCTATTTCATTTTGCTCATAGAAAGTTTCCCACCAATATTTGACATGGGGAATGACTTTGAGGAGCGCAAAAGTAATATTTTCTCTATTCGAAAAGTTTTGGAAATAAAAATACCCTTATAGAATATTCAACCATTTTTCTACAGCATCTACATCTATCTAACCTTCAAATATAGGAATATCAATGTACCTTGAAGGGGGTAGTGCCTATGCTTGAGGAAGATGCATCACCTGTTGGTAGCCGCTAAAGGATTTGTGCAAAATTATCCATCATCTCATTCCTCTGTTGTGCGAGGGCTTCCTTGAGAAATAGTTTGAAAGGATCTCATGTCTCGTTGTCTTTATTTTCTCCCACCAGGGAAGGTCGCTTGGGCATCCAAGAGATTTTGTCCTCAAGAGAAACAAGATCGAGACCCAACTCTTTGTACCGTGACCTCATCAAGGACATGCACTAAGAACGAGAAGGAGAAAACGGTTCTGATACCATTGATCTAGATTTTAGGAGAAGAATAAAATGAACACAGATTATTATTATTATTAACACAAAAACACAAGGAACAATAATAGAGATAAAGTAAAAATGTCTTCTATTCAATAAAGAAATATGTTGAATCTGTAAAATGCAAGCTGAAAAAAATATTTCTAGAATGATGGAATCTTATCTCTGAGAAGAAATGTGATGACTATGCTCATTCAAAAGAATATGATTACAATGACTCTTTGAAATCCTTTTTACAATAAACATGAATTCAAAAATGTAATATCCCCTGGTAGAGCCCCAGTTGTAATTATGAATTGTAAACATATTTGATAGGATGGTGAGCCAAGTTATAATAAGATAGTAGGCTTATGTGGTGATTAGGCCAGACATCCTAGGATTATAAGGCCAAGAGCCTGCTTTGTATATGTAATTATGAAAAATCATTAATAAAAATATGCACATCATTTCGTGTAGACCGACCACGAAAAAAGAGTGATGGGGGACTAAGCTTCCACAAGGTTGGGCAAGGGAGGGGGCTAGGTGTTTGGCCCTAGGGGATAATCTAGGGGGCTTACCTCTAAAGGAATAATATTTTAATATTGATTCTTGGAGGCTAAGGTGGACATGTTGAGTGTTGTCCTAAGTTCCCAGAAAGGAAACATATGCTAAGTAGAGTGCATGAAGCTCTAGGGAGACATGTGTTGACTTGGGATCATGCAGTTAAAACCCAAGAGTCAAACCATGGAATGGGTTCACTCCCCATTCTTTCATCCTCTGCCTGAACTTGTTGGCCTGGGAAATTGACTTATGGTTACCTACGGACGGTACACATCGCTGAGAAGACCACTCACAGGAAGGGGGTTCGTTTTCCATTCTCGATTCATCGTCTGGCCTCTGCGTCTGCCCTTTACATAGCCTCACACATCTAAGAAAACCATTGGGGGAGGGAAAAGATGAATAGTGTGTCCTGTGAACCCAACCTATCCACTCTTGCAGAGACAAGTCTGTACTTGAACCATTTTTGGGTTGCTCCCATCTATTTCCTGAGTTGTGTTGTGTCTTAGCATCTAGCCATTGCCATTTTTTGTGTCCATAACCGATTCATGTTGTTTTCATCACCCAGATGTTAGTTGATTGTTGTTGCAGTATTTCTTAGGAAATGAATTGAAGAATTAGGTTGTCAGGACTGTGAGCAACTCTCCTAGGTGAGAGAGTTTGTTGGGAAGTGAGTTATCCTGGAAGGAAGTCCCGTCGCAGCTATAATACTATGAAAATTCTAGTCCAACGTATTGTTGAAGCCCAAGGTAAGGGAATTTTACTAGCCAATGGATTTGTATTAGTCAATATGTATCCTCTTGGGGTGGAGCAAGCATGTGGGGAATGAGGGTTTATGGGTTGTGGGCGTAAGTGGCTCCTCAGATAAAATATTCTTCCTATTGCTTTGTGAAACTTCCTTGTTGTCCTTGTCAAGCCTAGAGTTCCCTTTCCCGGTGGATTTTAGTCCCACTTCAGGGGTGATCTACTACTTAGAGTGATGAGAAGCCCAGTATAAGGCTGGGAGGTTCGTGGAAGGTCTGCACGCAGTTGATGTATTTATTCCAGCTAAACGATAAGTATCACTGTTGTTCTTAATTATGTATTTTATACATGTTTGTGCTACTGATGTTTGAATATTATCATGTATTTTGTTGCATGAGGATTTATTGTTAGTCTTGTTTGAATCTAAATGGGTAGCAGTAATTCTGTGTTTATTTTGTTATGTGTTTTATTTCGATTAAAATGCATGTATATCATATAATTTTATATTCCACATGGTAGCATTACCCGATTTGTGGATGGTTGAGGATGTTACAATATGGTATCAGATCCATGGTTACAACACTAAGCCTGGATGGGCCATCTTAGTGGCTAATGAGACAAATATTGTAGAGTGAATTGTTGTTGAAAGGGACCAAATTCAAGGTTCGGAGTGTCTTTGGGTGTAAGGACTGCATCGACAGAGTCTTTGACTCAAAAATATCGAGATAAATAGATTGATTTTTCTCGTAAAGGGACGCGAAGATCTGTTGCAAGGAGTGCACAGATCCGAAAGTCGACTAAGTGTCAAAGCAACCCTTTAAGGAGAAAGGGGTTAGAGAAATGAATCCCAGGAGGAGTAGAGGTATCGTAAAACTAGAACTTACATGGTATTTGGCCACAAAGAGAGAGATCACAACATTGGTGGTGTTGGGACCATAGGATCTATTCATAAAGAAGTGAAATCCTTTACGACCGTCAGATCTAGACAAGGTGTAGAAGGGTTATCCTGGAAGCCCTTCAAACTTCGCGAATTCGGTGAAGTTCATGCAAACTAAGAGAAACAATGAAGACCGAAACTCCGAAGTCCAAAGGAGATATCTACACCATAGATCTAAGGATAATTCTTACCGTTATATCAAACCAAGAGAGGAATATAAAGAGGTTCATAGTTTCATATGTCAAAAGATTGGAAGGAAGCAAGCGTAAGAACTTCTGAAGTGTGAAACTCCAAAGTGACATGGCATGGTGATGTCACTTCGTTTGACATGGACACATGTGGTGTGTGCCCCATTTCAGTGGGTTTTGAACCCGTAGATTTTTTAAATGTCATTTGGAATGTGACGTGTGTCACCCATATGAATGGGCCACGTATCAGCCGCTAGTATTCCACCTTGTGGCACCCTGCATGACCAGGGTTAGTGGGGCCCAAGGTTACGTAACATAGTTAAAGGTCGGAGGACCCATGGTAGAGTTGATCATGATACATGAAGATCAATTGCCAGAAGGCATTGCAGAGACCCAAGTTGCACGGAAGCTAATTCTCCAAGGCAGTCCCACAATTAGAAGAATTGTTGGATGAAAGGCGGGTTACTCCAAAACCACAGTTGCATGCCCCCGCAATTGGGAAAATGTTAAGTGATATAACGTAATGACGTCACAAAAGGTGATTGGGAAGGTATCAGAAAGAGGATTCCAGATGTAATGGTTACATTAAAACATAAAAAGTGCTAGAGATGTCTTCAGATAGAAGAAAGAAGGAAGAAGGTCAAGGAAAATTCTTTATTCTACATCTGTGATTTTTTAGAAGTCATTGGATTAGATGTTGGGTTAGATAAGCAGCATGGAAACCCCAAATGGAATTCTTGTTTGGGGAAGATAGTCCAGGTGACAATATTTTCACATCAAATGTGAATGAAAGGTGGAGAAAGCCATCTGCAATACATGATAATGCATGAACCATAAGTTTGTATGGAGATGCAAAGAATGGGAATAAGGAAGGAATGCTTTATGGAGTATGAAAGAGTTTGAAGATAAGATGTAACATCTCCAAATATCAGTCCTATATATTGGACATAGCCCCTCCATTATTTCTATCAGTATACGCAGTGGGAGCATGGCTTGAAGGTCATCAAATATGGCATGACAAAAGTTGAATATGCATGAGTTGAATCAGAGGAATCCAAATAATAATGGAATGCTGGAAATTAATATCAACATAATATGTGATGGAAAGTATGCAAAGTAGATGAGGAAAAACTCCTGGATGGAGTCAAGTCCATGAACATCCTAAGATAATGGAAGAAGAAATCATGAGATAGATATCCAACGAATAGGAATGCATGTCAACACTCCAGGGAGGAAATCTAGAATAGTAGAGGATTGTGGATGCACTCCAAGGGTGTGAAGGTATTTCCACAAGAGTATGGAGACAACAGAGTTGTTGAATAGTTTGGAGGAAAAACTGTGCGAGTGCTCCAGGCCAACACTCAGGCGAAGTTTTGAAAGATAGCCAATTGAAGGCTAGTCAAAGCACAAGGAGTGCACCCAGAGAGAACTTGTTTCAAGTTCAAAATATTAGGAGGTTGAGTGCAGAAAGTGCCAGGTGGGAATCATAAGTATTTTGGAAGACATAGAAGGGTCGAGTCCCTTAGAGACTGAGCAAGTTGAAAGCATAGGAGGAGTAGTGCAAGTTTGCACGCAAAGTGTAAGTGTTCACAAGGCCAAGGTCAAGTTTCATTAACAAAATATCAGGAAGTAAGGTGAAAGTCGAGACCCAAAGTCATAGGGCTCACAGGAGGACAATCAAAAGCCGAGACCTTTAAAACATTGGAAATATTTCAAGTCTGGGAAGAATGCCAAAGCTCAAGTGGAGGAGTGACAACTATCATCAGATACGTTGTAGAGGAAGAGATCTGGACCATTGAATGTCACGTCCAGACACTCAGAAGAGCGCATGGGAGAATATCATATCTGGACCGTAAGATCTGAGTGCGTGGACCAACAGTGGTTGGATCCAGGTAAGGTGAACGCACCTTAAACTTTTGGAGTTGCACAAGAGAGTGGACTTTGGGAAGTCCCAAAGTTTTGAAATCATCAGAATC
>SNQJ01S0036589.1:13946-43788 GCA_010110895.2 Picea sitchensis
CCCCCCCCCCCCCAGCTGAAACCCGGTGCTCCAGATCCAATGCAACTGACGATTCACCCATATGAGTCTTGATTTGATTTTGATCACGAGTTTAAACTCTCCTCTTCAACCCTTTTAGGGAAATGTGGCCAATTTGGTATGGGGGCATAAAATCCAAACCGAGCTGCATAATGAAGTTTTTAGAGATCCCACAAATCTATTTGGCCCAGGACCACATGACTACACTACCCACAAATTCCCGACACATTGTTCTTGAAAGGCATGGTATGGTACGGAAAGACATGGCATGGAAAGGAATGTCATGGTATGGAAAGGAAAGGCATGGCATGGAAAAGGAAAGGCATGGCATGGAAAAGGAAAGGAAAGACATACCATACCATACCATACCATACCATGGAAAGGAACTCCAAGGAAAGGCATACCATATCATACCATACCATTGCCATTGAAAATGCATGCCATTTTCATTTCCAATGCATACCATAGCATACCATTGGATATGCATACCATACAAGAAAATGGAAAGGAAATGCATACCATAACATACCATACCATACAAGGAAATGTATACCATACCATACCATACCATTTTCATTTCCATTTCCAATGCCAATGCATACCATACCATACCATACCATTGTCATTGAAAATTCATACCATTTCCATTTCCAATTCATACCATTTCCATTTCCAATGCATACCATACCATACAATACTATACCATTTCTAAGGCATACCATACAAGGAAATGGCAAGGCAACGCATACCATAGCATACCATGCAAATCAATGACAAGGCAATGCATACCATATCATACCATACCATTCATACCATTGTGATTTCCATTGCCAATGCACCCAATGCATACCATACCATACCATACCATTTCCAATGCATACCATACAATGCCAAGGAAATGCATACCATTTCCATTTCCATTTCCAATGCATACCATTTCCATTTCCATTTCCAATGCATAACATTGTCAATGCATACCATTTCCATTTCCATTGCCAATGCATACCATACAATGTCAAGGAAATGCATATTGTTTCCATTGTCAATGCATACCATACCATACGATACCATACCATTGCCAATGCATACCATACAATGGCAAGGAAATGCATTACCATTTCCATTGCCAATGCATACCATACCATATGATACCATACCATTTCCAATGCATACCATACAAGGCAATGGCAAGGTAATGCATACCATACCATACAATACCATACCATACCATACAAGGCAATGAAAATGCAATGCATACCATACCATTTCCATTGCCAATGCCAATGAATACCATACCATTTCGAATGCATACCATTGCCAATGCATTTCCTTTCCATTTTCAATGAATATGATTTTCAATGAATACCATACCATTTCCAATGCATATGATACCATACAATACCATACCATTGCCAATGCATACCATACAAGGCAATGGCAAGGAAATGCATACCATACCATACCATGTGAGGCAATGGCAAGGAAATGCATACCATACCATACCATTTCCATTGCCATTACCATTGTCGATGCCAATGCATATCATACCATACCATACCATACCATACCATTTCCAATGCATACTGTTTCCATTACCAATGTATACCATTTCTAATGCATACCATTGCCATTTTCAATGCATACCATTTCCAATGCATACCATACAATGGAAAGGAAATGCATACCATTGCCAATGCATATCATACCATACCATTGCTAATGCATACCATACAATGGCAAGGTAATGCATACCATTGACATTGCCAGTGCATACTATACCATATGCTACCATACCATTGCCAATGCATACCATACAAGGAAATGGAAAGGAAATGCATAACATACCATACCATACAAGGAAATGGAAAGTCAATGCATACCATACCATACCATACCATTTCCATTTCCATTTCCATTTCCAATGCCAATGCATACCATACCATACCATACCATACCATACCATTTCCATTGCCATTTCCAATGCCAATGCATACCATACCAAACCATTTCCAATGCATACCATACAATGGCAAATAAATGAATACCATACCATATAGGGAAATGTAAAGGCAATGCATAACATACCATACCATTTCCATTTCCATTGCCAATGTCAATTCATACCATACCCTTGCCAATGCATACCATACAATGCCAAGGCAATGCATACCATTTCCAATGCATTTCATTTCCATTGCCAATGCATACCATACCATACCATACCATGCAAGGCAATGGAAAGACAATGTTTACCATTTCCATTTTCATTTCTAATGTCAATGAATACCATACCATACCATACCATTGCCAATGCATACCATACAATGGCAAGACAATGCATACCATTTCCAATGCATTTCCTTCCCATTTCCAATGCATACCATACCATTGCCAATACATACCATTGCCAATGCATGCCATACAAGGCAATGGAAAGGAAATTCATACCATACCATACAAGGAAATGGCAAGGAAATGCATACCATACCATACCATACCATTTCCAATGCCAATGCATACAATACCATACCATACCATTGCCAATGCCTACCATACAATGCCAAGGAAATTCATACCATTCCATACAAGGCAATGGCATGGCAATGCATGCCATACCATACCATACCATTTCCATTTCCATTTGCAATGCCAATGTATACCATATCATTTCCAATGCATATCATACAATGGCAAGACAATGCATACCATTTCCAATCTATTTCTTTCTCATTGCCAATGAATACCATACCATACTATAAAATACCATTGCAAATGCATACCATACAAGGAAATGGAAAGGAAATGCATACCATACCATGCAAGGAAATGCATACCATTTCCATTGCCATTTCCAATGCCAATGCATACCATACCATACCATACAATGGCAAGGTAATGCATACCATTGTCATTGCCAATGCATACCATACCATACCATTTCCAATGCATACCATGCAAGGCAATGCATTCCATACCATACCATACCATACCATACAAGGCAGTGGCAAGGAAATTCATACCATACCATACCATTTCCTTTGTAATTTCCAATGCCAATGCATACCATACCATACCATACCATACCATACCATTGCCAATGCATACCATACCATACCATTGCCAATGCATACCATACAAGGAAATGGCAAGGAAATGCATACCATGCCATACCATATCATACCATACCATACCATACCATTGTTTTTGCCAATGCATACCATACCATAGCATACGATACCATTGCCATTGCCATTGCCAATGCATACCATACCATACCATACCATTGCCAATGCATACCATACAATATGATACCATACCATTGCCAATGCATACCATACAAGATAATGGCAAGGAAATTCATAATATACCATAACATACCATGCAAGGAAATGGCAAGGCAATGGCAAGACAATGCATACCATACCATACAAGGTGTTGAATCTCCATTTTGACACCTTTATTACCCTATATTGCCCTCTATCTGAGCCTATTTTACCAATGCTATGTATATATGATTGACTTTTTCCTCCATAAATACACTTGATGACTTTGTTCATGTGCATAGAGAGGTAAATTATGATAAAGGCATGATTTGTTTAGTTTTCTTGAGTTAAATCGATTAAATGTTTGATTTTGTATGATCCTAATTGTTTGAATCTTAAGAATTTTTGATCCAGTACCTCACTATTTTAGTACTGCAACTATAGCACATTCCGATACTCGCACAACATTGATCTGGTACCAAACAACCCTCACAAAATTGATTCGGTACTGCCTGGGTGCCCAATCTAGTACCAACACCTGTCTTGCACTATTCTGGTACCAACACCTGTCTTACGCTATTCTGGTACCAACACCTGTCTTGTGATATTCTAGTACTAACACCTATCTTGCACTATTCTGGTACCAACACACTCTGTGCTATTTTGGTACCAGTCTTGCACCCATTATGGTACCTCCCTTTGCACCTAATCTAGTACTCAGGATTGAGACTATGTGTATTCCGGTACCAAACCCTTGTTTCCAGAATCCACCTATTGAATGAGTACGCTGATGGAAATTCCAAGAAGTCAATTGGATCAAAGTCTCTAAAACAGTTTTCAATATCAATATAGACTTCATCACTCATGCACTTTGTGTCATCAAGATGAAGTCTATCCTGAGAGATTTGATGTGAAATACCAATTGTAATATTTTAAAAACTATTTGATACTTATCCTTATCTCTTGATAGTAACGACTCACCTTCTTTATAAGGGATTCTATATAGGTGATAGAATATGTATGGATGTAATGAAGCAGTAGCAAGAACATAATGATACATATTGTCTTAATGTACGAGATGATGAACTATTGATTCAATTTACAAGTTGAAGGAATACAAATGATTTGTTGTGCAATCCCTGGGTATGATTAGAACATTTTAGTCTGTTAATTTTTTAGAGGTACCTTGTTGGTTTGGCAAGGGTCCACCGTGCCAACTAAGGTAAACCTCCATGTACATGATTTATGTGATTGTGTGAGTGTGCACATTTAACAATTGTGTTTTGTCAATTATTTCAAATGCATTTTAAAGACCAAACACAAAATCACTTTCTTTTGAATCAGTGTCGGTAGTTAGACATTGGACAGAATAGATAGTTTCCTTTCTATTTCTTTAGGGTAACATTTAAGAATATGATGTGTGGGATTGCTTAGCAAACAAATATTTTTATCCTGAGTTTGAGATAGTAGTGTTCTTAGTGGGTACATGAACAATAGGACTTCATCTTTTACCTTCATGTTCCATAATGAAGCCTCTCAATTATATTCACTGTTTTCTATACTACACAGGTTTGATTGAATAGAATTGAGTTATGATTTGAATTATGTTTAAGAGTGTCTAAAGTTTATTCTTAATTATTGTTTTTGATTTCTTCATGGAACAATATATGAGTTCATCTCTTCATTTCATGAGCCTATAATGAACATACTTGTTATGTGAGCAAGAACCTTTTCAATTGAGTGTTTGCTTGAGAGTTTTACTATGAACTTTATTTTTTGTTATTGTTGAAGTGTGCCCAGATTTTCTATAGATAATTGAGTCAAAGTCCATATTTCCACTTCATGAGCTTGTAAATGGACAAGTCATTATCTGATAAATATCTTTTGAATGCATGATTGTTAAAATTTTGTTTGCAAGTTTTTCTTTCTGAATTTTGAAATGAGTGGAGAATGTTATTTGAAAAATTATGAAAATAGAACATCTTGTTATTGATTGTTTCTTGATTAATCTATACTCATCAGACATAGGAACCTATCTGTTATCAACACATATAGTGCATCAAATCTACTGATTATGAATCACGGTCGATAATTTATGTTTGGTAATATATTATGCATATAATTGCACCAACATTTTGGCGTCGTTGCCAGGGAGTTGTAAACAGTAATAGGTAGTGTTTGAATCAGATTTATTTAATGGTTTTGGATTGGTTTTGTGGATAACCTAAGGACAAAGAGAATACAGTAAGATGTGAGGGAAGAGCCCACGCATCCACTTTGGTGGGGTTGCTCCAAATTTAGGTTGTCCTCTCTTCTTTTGATGCAAGTGTGCTTTTATTTATGAAAATTTAGTTTTATTTACGATGAGCTAACTTGTACGAATCAATAACTTGGTGACATCAGGGTCCCAATAATGCAAGGAGTTCAATTTTGGTGTGTTTTGATTTTGCAAATAGTTTTAAAATTCAGATCTTTGATGATAAATCATGTTTGGGGTGTTGTAAGAACCCCCCGAGTACTAATTTGTGTTGCGAGACAGGGATCATCAACTAGCTAGAGTAATTCAAGGATGATCAAGAACTTAAAGAATGTTCCTCTAAGAAATTTCTTGCATTCTAGCAGCAGCTGGGATATCTTCCGCTCAAGAAGAGCATATCTTGACAACAGTCGACAATCTAGTTTTCTCTCCATAGGAAGATTTAGAAGTCCTGTCAGATTCCTCTTATCAATTTGTTGAGGAGAATAAAGAATCATGGATAGAATTCAATGGAGAGCAACTAGTTGAACCTGAGATTTAGGAGTCCTTAGCATACCTCTCAACATATCCTTTATGTACTCCAAAGACCAATCATCTTGAAGAGGATAATCTTCATAGCATGGTAGAGGAAGACATTCAGTGTGACCTAAACAAAGAAGAGAAACAAGAATATAGTGATCCTATTGAAATATGGTTTCAATTAGTTATTAGGTCACACCACTCTTTTATTTTTCATTATTTCCCCATCTCATCATCAAAGCAGTTGGTCCTTCATACTCCATTATGCATTAAAATTTATCTTTTAAACCCAAGTATGGATATATTTCTAACCCTGTTATGCACATGGATTCATTGGAAGTATTCTTATACTTGAAAGACATTTTCTTTAGTTCAATTAGATTAGGATAGTAAATAAATAAATAAATGATGCATATAAGTGAAATGCAACCTATCTTTCATACTTTTCATAAATGAGAATGTCAAAAGTTAACAAAGCAATCAGTTTAAGATCTTTTGTTCCTATAGTAGATTTCTTTCTAAAAGTTGTGATAATTTTGTGTGGAATTTTATGAGAAGGGAATCTCTTCATCTTTCGAATGCACACATAATACTAGAAGGGTTTCAAAATTGGAAAAGGAATCCTTGTCAACAAAAGATAACACTTAAGGGAGTGCTTCATGAACTATTTCTTCAAATTTCTTTTGTTTTCCTTAAGTTGTTAAAAATGATGCATTCGTGCTTTATCATTACCTATCTATTTTAAGACCACTATTTCACAAGGATGATCGATTAAGTGATATTTTTAATAGCATTTCAAACTGAATGTTAATTCCAAACTATTTTATTCATAGCTAATAATTCAACTTTTGACATTTTCCCTAAATGTTTTGTTTGTAAGCATGAATAAAAATCTAGTTTTAATTAGTTCTATTGGTTTGTTTTTAGTAGATGTTCGCAACCCTCTGAGAAACATTTTTTTTAGCGTCTCACATTTTTTGCATGAGGCCATGAAAAACCTCAATCATGGGGGAGTGGTTGTTGAAACAGTAGTAGTTAGGTTTATTTTCTAATAAAATGGAAGTGGCAACAGAAGCAGTGTTTTCTAGCATGATACTTCAACAAATTAATATGTTTCTTCCTACAACAACAATTATTGCTAGCATCTTCTACAACTTGATACTCAGAGTATTCCAGACACAAGGAGAGGTCTACAGATTCCAGTTTGCAGAAAACACCAACAACTTCTACAAAGGGCAACCTACAAAGTTCCAAACTATAGAACACTACCCCCAAGTACCTTGTCCAAATTCCCTTTCAGTACTGGAATACCATTTTGTGATGGCCTGGTACTGGATAACAAATCTATGTTCATCTGGTACTAGAAACAAATATGCATTCATCTGGTATTGGGTGAAAATCTGCGTTCATCCGATACTGGGAAAAAATCTCATTCATCTGGTACTATGGGAGAAGGTCTGCGTTCATTTGGTACTAGGGAAAAATTTGCATTCATCCAGTACTGGGAAAAAAATTACGTTCATCTGGTACTGTGGGAGAAGTTTTGCATTCATATGGTACTGGGAAAAAATATGCATTCATCCGGTACTGGAAAAAAATCTGTGTTCATCTAGTGCTGGGAAAAACTCTGCATTCATTCAGTATTGGGCAAAAAGAAATCTACATTCATCTGGTACTGGGAAAAAAGAAATATGCATTCATCCAGTACTCAGGTGATCCAGTACTGGTAATAAGGTGTTGGTATCTCTAATCATATATTCAAGTTTTGTTGCTTGATTTAAGTACTAGGACATATACATTCAACATTTTTTGTTTTATTAAATAAATTAGACTAATTACGTAGTAAACATATCATTACTCTCAATTATTGCATGATCCCTACCATGAAAGTTTTCAAGCCCTCATATACATCTCCTCGTATAGAAATCATTCATCCCGTCACTCTGTTTCTACCCCCTGTTTTGTTTCAATATTGCTCTGTTTTGGTACTATCCTATTCTGGTACTATCTATTACGGTACTATAGAAACATGTTTTGATACTAGTTACCAATATGGTACTGATGCCAAGGTGATATGATCTTTTTCATGTGCTTAACATCGTTTTCACTTCAGGTAATTTGAGGCATGAGCTAATCTCTTCATGTTATTTCTATCAAGGATCATTTAAGTCTTGTGTTGAATTGTTTTTACTCTCATGTACATCTTCCTCCTACATTTCTACACTCACCCCTAAATGAATCATCCTTGCTATCCTTTAAGAAGATATTTTCACATTTTTCTCTATATGATAATGGGTGCACCTATCTTATTACCTCATCATTTTGAAAAAGTGATTGCTAATTGAAATATCCATTGAAATGTGGTGACAACATTATGTCTAACATTAACCTAGTTGATTCAACAAGTTCTTGTCCAAGTTATTTTACAAGTTTTTCTTGGGAGGTATTGATTAAAACCTCATGTGGTGGACCGCCCTTGCAAAATAACAATGAACTTTCATGAGAACCCTAATAGGATTAACTAGAGGGACCTCTTAGTCATTATCTGAGATGTTCCATTATACATTGAATAGCTGAGATTTAAGTTGAATGTGGATGATGTCACCCTTGGGATAATTGCAAACAATTAATTATGTACCTAATTACTTTAAAACACTCTTGTACCACCTGCCTTCCTTATACTCTAAAACTGTTAATGAACAATATACATCATTCTAAAACTTTTGAGTAATAGAATTAAAAGGAAGTATCATGAAGTACAAGTAAACTCGACGAGGTACTGAATAGGCCTGTTGGCAGCAGGGCCATGCTTGTATGGTACTAAGGTAAACTCTCCTGGGTACTGAATAGTCCTACTAAAAGTAGGGCTATTCCGGGTAAAGTGGCACACCTAAAACTGAACAAAAACCCTTGGGTCTCATTCTGAAGAACTCATTATCAAATCAAGTCTAGGAGATGACCTTTATATCTCTTGGATTATGTTCTTAAGAACCTTCAAGTATCCACTTTAGAGTTCTATCTTTAAAATAAATAGGTTTGCATGAGAAGTGGGATCCTCAGTATATGTAATTCACCTTACCTAAGCAAGAAGAGCTTAATCTCTAAAAATGTGGATAAGAAATTATTTAATCATCTTGGGATGTATTCTTTTATGTGTTCCTCTCTTCAAATGAGATCTAAACTATGCTTATATCACTTTTGTTTTAAAGGTAATCTATCTGGGGGGGCCTATTAATCAAAGTCATTATGAAAACTCTTGGACACTATCCTATAATCATATTAGAGTCACATCCAACCCTTTCTCTTAACTATGATCCACAACAAATTGGATAAGACTTTACGTCAGGAATGATTAATCGAGTGAGGAGTACAATCAATTTTGAAATTTTGAAGATCATTGTTGAATGAGGACATGCAATGAATTAAGCATGGGGGAATGTTGAGTCTCCAATTTGACACCTTTATTACCCTATATTACCTTCTATCTGAGCCTATTTTATTGATTCTATGTGTATATGATTGATTGTTTCCTCCATAAATACACTCGATGACCTTGTTCATGTGAATAGAGAGGTAAATTATGATTATGGCATGATTTGTTTAGTTTTCTTGAGTTAATTCGATTAAATTTTTTATTTTGTATGATCCTAATTATTTGACACTTAAGCAGTTTTGATCCAGTACCTCATTATTCTGGTACTACATCTATAGCACATTCTGGTACTCGCACAACATTGATCTGGTACCAACAAAACCACGCAGCATTGATCCTGTACTTCTTGGGCTCCTAATCCGATACCAGCACTTGTCTTGCGCTATTCCGGTACTAGTCTTGTGCCCATTCCAATACCTCCCTTTGTACCTAATCCAGTACTTAGTATTGCGACTGTGTGTATTCCGGTACCAAACCCCTATTTCCAGAATTCACCTGTTGAATGAGTACGCTGATGGAGATTCCAAGCAGTCATTTGAATCGAAGTCTCTAAACCATTTTTCGAGATCACGATAGACTCCGTGTCATGAGGATGAATTCCATCCCAAGAGATTCGATGTGAAATACAATTGTAATATTTTAAAAACTATTTGATACTTATCCTTATCTCTTGATAGTAACAACTCACCTTCTTTATAAGGGATGTTGTATAGGTGATAGAATACGTATGGATGTAATGAGGCAGTAGAAAAAATAGAATGATACATATTGTCTTAATGTATGAGATAATGATTTTTTGATTCAATTTACCAGTTTAAGGAATACAAATGATCTGTTGTGCAATCCTTTGGTATGATTAGAATGTTTTAGTCTATTAACTTTTTATAGGTAGCTTGTTGATTCGGCAAGGGCCCATCGTCCCAACTAAGGTAAACCTCCTTGTACATGATTTATGTGATTATGTGAGTGTGCACATTTAAAATTTGTGTTTTGTCGATGATTTCAAATACATTTTAAAGACAAAACATAGAATCACTTGCTTTTGAATCAGTGTGAGAAGTTAGACATTGGACAGAATAGATAGTTTCCTTTCTATTTCTGTAGGGTAACATTTAAGAATTTGATGTGGGGGATTGGTTAGCAAACAAATATTGTTATTTTTAGTTTGAGATAATAGTGTTCTTAGTGGGTACAAGAACAATAGGACTTCATCTTTTACCTTCATGTTCCATAATGAAGCCTCTCAATTATATTGGTCGTTCTCTGTACTACACAGGTTTGATTGAATAGAATTGAGTTATCATTTGAATTATGTTTAAGAGTGTCTAAAGTTGATTGTTAATTATTTTTTTTGATTGCTATAGGGAACAAGATCTAAGTTCATCTCTTCATTTCATGATCCTATAATGAACATACTTGTTATGTGAGCAAGAGCCCTTTCAATTGAGTGTTTTCTTGAGAGTTTTACAATGAAATTTGTTTTTTGTTATTGTTGAAGTGTGGCCATATTTGCTACAGATAACTAAGTCAAATTCCATCATTCCACTTCGTGAGATTGTAAATGGACAAGTCATTATCTGAGCAAGATATTTTGAATGCATGATTGTTAAGATTTTGTTTGCGAGTTTTTCTTTTTGAATTTTGAAATGAGTGGAGAATGTTATTTGAAAAAGTGTGAAAACAAAGCATCTTGTTATTGATTGTTCCTTGATTAAGATATACTCATCTGACATAGGAACCTATCTTTTATAGGAGCATATAGTGCATCAACTCTACTGATTACGAATCTCGGTCGATAATTTATGTTTGGTAATATATTATGCATATAATTGCACCAACACAAGGCAAGACATGGAAATTTCATGGCATTGCAATGGCATGCCATGCCATGGCTTGGAAGGCATAGCAATGATGTCTCGAATATTCTATGGCTTTATGTCTTGAATATTCTAGGGATTTTATGTGTCATCTTTCATTTAAGAAAACATTTTTTATCTAAACCATAGTTTAGGCTTGCATTTTAAGCCCCCTTTAATTTAATGATTACTAGTGTTAAGGGTTGTTATATTTATCTTGTTGTAATTTAATTAATATCATTTATTGTCTTGGCGAGGCATGAAAATGTTATGGCATGACAATGGAAAGTTATATTTATTGTTATGGAATGGCTTGGAAAGGCATGGAAATGACATGGAATTGGAATGGAATGGTAATGGCATGCCATGGCATGTCTTGGAAAGGCATAGCATTGGCATGGAAATGGCATGATATGGCAAGGCATGGAAATGGCATGGCACAGCATGGCTTGGCAAGGTATGGCAATGGCATGGCATGGAAAGGTTTGACAATGGTGTGGAAATGGAAATGGTATGGCATGGAGCGACTTGGTATGGAATGACAATGGCATAGCATCAACAAATTTTTGGGATTGGGTTTGGGAGGGTCCTTTGTCTCCTTGTGTGCTCTAATCCAAAAATTGGGTAGGAATGTGCAATAAAATCTCATAGATGGTGAAGGGAAAATAATAATGGTTTCAAGTCTCGCTGGATGAATTTTGGTAGCATAGCATTACTTTCTATAGTGTGTCATGAAAGGTAACCTTGAAACCTTTATTTTTAGGTGGAAAATGATACCCATTCTAATATCTAGTTTCCATGTGAACTCTCTCATTCTATTGATCAAAATCAATAAGTTTAGTGGACATCAGGGATGACTGAATAAATTTTATTAATCATTGATGGGTTTAATTTTCTTACATATATCCACTTGTTGATGGAAAAAACTAACCATGTTTGACATGATAAGGATATCACCTGGTCAGGGCCCCAATTAGGCCCTTATACATTTGATATGGTGATCCTGACTGGTTATAATGGGTCCAATAACCCATCTAATGAATTTCTCCTCGAAAGGAGACTTTCCTTGTAGCTCTTTTAAATGCAAACTAAATGCAGTTTAAACTAAAATACAACAACAAAAGGAAAGAACCCTATCTTGATTGAGAAAGAGAGAAGTCTCTCCCTTGATCAAGAGAAAAATGTAAATACTAAGATTGGATTCAAAATAAGATGTACTCTTGTATCATTGAATTAGTTCAATTGATACAAGAGTAGTTAAAACAAAGAATAAATATATAATCAACTAATAAACAATTATCATCTAATACACATAAACTCCCTTGAATCCAACATGCAATTCTGATATAACTCTAAACCACTCTGAAAAGATAGATTTTCATAAGTTTTAAATAAGCATGCTTTGTAAGACATTAACAATAGTGTTAAGATCAAATAAAACACACTGATTTAGAACAGAGATAAAATCAAAATTTAATAAAAGAAAAGGACAACAATCAACCCTCAAATTATATAGCAGTGCATAAAAATAAGTGTCTAATTACAAGCTCTGGAACATCAAAGAATGGTTCATGATAGCATGAGTTCCTCCAATCTCCAGTATCTCTATCTATCCTCTCCTACTGCAACCTCCACTTAGGATCTCAAGATATAATATTTAAACATTACAATGATCCTTTTAGATCCAAAATCATGTGCCTAATTTTGTCTATGCCGAGTGCAACCATATTGATTGATGAAGAATTTAGAAACCGGTCGCTACATGATTTTTGAGAAAATTCCTTTTGAATAATTGAGTATATCTCTCATAATTTTCCATTTTTGAGGAAATGTACCACGCGAGAGGTAAATTGACCTATTATGCAAGTGGGTTTTTTTTTTTGTTTTGCTAGATTCCTCACCATATGCTCAGAAATTAAGCTAGAAGTTCACCTCTTGAATACTAGCCGCAACATCAAATATGGAAAATGTAGTTTCAATTAGATAAGATTTATCTCAAACTGATCACTTTCTGAGGAAATGACTCATGAGGAAGGTAAATAAGCCTATTCTACAAGTGGTTGTTTGGTCATTTTGCAAGATTCCTCATCATTTGCTTGGAATTGAAGCTGGAAGTTCACCTCCTGTGAACTAACAAAAATTATCAACTTTTCCTAGCCCAAATATTTCGACCAGTGGAGATAAGGAATTCCAAATGAATGGATTATTTTGGCATATTTGGAAACTAAAGTTTAGTTGCATCTCTGTAATGGACACTTGTAACAAAAACAAATTAAGTTAATAACTAATATTTATTAAAAAAGTGTCTACAAAATATTCAACTCTTAGTTAATAAAAATCAATTAATAGAATCAAATCAAATTCATATCACACCTTCTAAATAAGCATAACTGAATACCAAACTGGACATTATATTTTGGTATTTGGGGATATTTTGAAAATTTAAGGAAACTGATTCCATAAGATTTAATAATCACTCAATTATCAATAAATTTAAATCAACCAATTGAAATCACAACATTGACTCATAATGAAAATCTAATCTTTAAGGCAAGCCTTAGATGATATGGCTAAGATGTTTATATTTCTAAGAGAAATAATGGATATGGGGTATATTAAATATAGAGAGTCCATTTTACTCAAAATAAAATTCAAACACTTGAGATAATAATTGTGATTAAGAACAAGAATAGATTCCATGTAGCCAAATCATATTTTAGAATCATATGTTAATTATTGAATGATATAAAAATATTCCTCATAATCATGTTTCGAATTAAAGTGAATGTGGGTAATTGACATTAAAACTACTTTTATTAATTAACCAAGTTGTTGTGGTATAATAATGTCTAGTGGAAACCAATCCAACCACCTAAATGGAAAAATATTTACATGGTTATATTTAAACTAATAAAACCAATGAAACTCAAGAAAAGATAAGAGAAAACTCCCTATTAAAATAAAAAGGGCCCCTAATTTTATTTTATTCAAATATAAAATATGGGGGTTGTTGTTTGCCACAACAATTGGAGACATGCTGGGAGAACCAATTATCTATGTTCACAAAGTTAGAGAAAATATCAGATTACAAGAATCATAAAATTTTGAAATTTCAGTATCAATGATAACTCCCTTATGACTAATTTAATAGATAATAAAAATTACATTTGTACTCATACTCATTTGTTTGGTCTTAACCTAGGGAAAAATAATTTAATTAATTAATGAACGAGAAAATAGGATTTTGATTTTATTACTGAGAAAAGATTACTTACCATGGGTGCAATCAATTCAACTCATATTTATGTTACCTGACATTGATTCGCTGCCAACAGGCCTGTTCAATACCCTGATGAAGTTTCCTTGATATCATGCATACATTTCCCCACTGCCAGCAGGCATCCATAGCCTTGATGGGTTTGCATACACTTCCCACAACTTCCTATATATTAAATTTATTGGTTGCCTTTTGATAAATATATTTGAGCTTGCATTTTTTCAATGGAAAATAGGAAGTGGGGTGATATTTGAAAGTTATTTTGATATATTGAAACTCATGGGGTAAAATAATTCATCTGAATATTTTCCATTCCCATGTAATTCATTTATGTGAAAGGAGATCCAAATATGTTAAGACCTTTGTACAAAGTACTTTCCTAAGTAAGCTTTCTTGATAAGAATGAATTGATCATAGAAGGACTTGTTATCTTGATATAATAGTATTGATATACTTTTCTATTTTCATGGAATCTAAATATGATTCTTTGTTATGCAAGAGATATAGGTAGTATATAACATATCTACCATTTTTATAAACAAACACACACAAAAAAAAATCAATCAAAAAAAAGACAAGAAATAAAAGCAAACAACAAATAAAAGTGAATATTTACAATGGGCATTTACATATCTACAAGAGGATGAATTTTACATATTTGCATGTGAAAGATCCTTAAATAACATAAAATAAAATCAGAAATAAGAGAAAAGAAAAGCCAATCAAACTATAAATAGAAACAAAAAAAAAATCTAATGCATGAATAATAAAAAATTGCAAACTACCTAAGAGAGAAGAAAATAAACTCCAAGCGATGTAAAATATAAGCCAAGAAAACTTGAAAACCAAACAAGACAAAGATTAGAAAAGATATATGATCATAAGAAAATAAATATAAAGTTAAAATGAGTGTTTTCATCTATGTTGAGATAAATATCTTGCCCAAAGTCAAAACTTAATTGTAAATCCTTACTCATCATCTATTATAGATTGTAGGATAGACTTACAATAAGTTTTTAAGAAACCAAAGAATAAGATGCTGGATGAAAATAGGTAAAAGTGTAGTGAATTCCTATTAATTGTAAATCCTTACTAATCATCTATTTATAGATTGTAGGATAGACTTACAATAAGTTTTTAAGAAACCAAAGAATAAGATGTTGGATGAAAATAGGTAAAAGTGTAGTGAATTCCTAATATCACTCGTTTGCAACCATCATAATTGCTTTATGCAAAGGAATTTCTAATCTAATCTATCATCTAAACCTCCAATCAAAAACCTTAGAGATCGTGATATCCTCCAAGTAACTTCTTCTCATGATTAAGGTTAAAGAGAAGGAAGAAGTTGCATCTTTGTCAAAGTTCACATATGCCTATGAGCATCATATTTATTGCAACTAAACTAAGACAAGCATCAAGCATTGTCTAGAAAAAGAAAAGAAAATAAAACTAAATTAATCTACTTGCAAAGACAACCAGAACTAAGTAAAGTGAAATTTCCAATGGAGCCATTCCATTAGTTTTATTCCCGCAATCATATGTACATAAAGAGTTAGTAAGAGAAAATGAATGACCATCAAACTATATTAAGAGAAATATATCATATGTTCATCTATATCAAGAACATACAACCGAAAAAGACTCTTATTTACAAGAAAATTCCTACTAAAAGACTCTTCTAACCAAGACTCCATTCTGTCGTGATACAGATCATAGAGGAAACTAGAAGAAAAGCATGGAAGAATGTAAACGAGTTTAGATAATTTATCAATATTATGGGGACCTAACATAAACATCGATCAAGATTGAAGTGCCCCATTCTCCTGATAATTATCTACATGTTTATCAACTTCTTCACATGAAAAACCACTCGAAAGAAAAAAAAAAAGTATTTACAAAATAAAAAGTATTATCAAGAAAAGAAAAAGAAGGATCAATAAAGATTTGATAATAACCTATTATAAATGACATAGAAACCATGGATGGACAACATATCTAATAGAATTCGATTAGTGTGTTTTTTAGTAATGGAGTAAGTGAAGGATTGGTGTGATTATAATTCAGAAAGAAAAGAATTTTATGATATTCAAATATGATTAATTGTTTTTCCAATATTGTATTATGATAATCGATAAGATTAGGATGGTCCTCCATTGGCTCATATGAATATACAAGACAATGTAAAAATATATATTTACATCATTATTTACATCAGTGTGATCAGGATATGGGAACCAATTTGTTAAAAAAAAATTCTCATAGACATTATTTAAGATATTACAAGTATGATCAAATTTAATGTCTACTTGTGAAAGATGTTTGATATTATTGAAATATTCAACCAGAACTTGATTTACATTTTATCAATCATAAATAGAGATAGTTACTTGTACTAAAGAGTTGAAATACTTGTGACCTTTAAAGACTACAAGATGAGGGTCTATTAAAATATTAGCTGAATTAGGACATGCCTCACCTAATAGTATAGATAGATATTGAGGATTGTTAACATGAGGATCTGATATAATCGTGACCAGAGACTTAATTCCATCATTATTATCAATATCCAATGATTCATCACAAGTAACTTTGTTGTATTTCTTTATAAAAATTGAATCAAAACCAAAATATAAATCAAATGTACATGCATGAGATTTACTAAAATTATCTACAAAATGATTCTTTATTATTTCTTGACTCTAATTTTGATTAATGGAACCTGAAAAGTTACTCTGATATGTACCAGTTCCTTCGTTTGATTGAATCATAATTGTAAATGAAGGGACACACACATGATAAAATTCATTGTTACATGAACAAGAACCATTAAACAAGTCAGGGTATATTGAATAATGATTGTGTTAGCACTAGAAGTCTCACCTAGATTGCTATAGGTGTGAGACTAATACCCATCATATTTTATAGTTTGTAAAATATAATATTTTTAGTTTTAGGTGTAGTGTATGGATGAGAAACTCAGTTCAAAGTATCAACACAAAAATATCCATAAAACATACTTCAACAAGAAAGGATTGAACAATCTTTGATAAGTTTATAGGATAACAATGAAAAGATGGAAGAATGAAGAAGAAAATGTGAATATATGAACCAAACTACTTTAGGCACTTTGGCACACATATAGAGGAAATATCACTAACAAGGAAACTCCAGGTTAACAAGATGATGTGTTTTGACAACACTTGAATCAACAAAATACATTAAATAAGTCACCATAATTTCATATAAATAAGCACTAAAGATAAATCATTTACTAGTAGACAATATCAAAACAAGAGAGAAAAATAACATGTAACATTAGAAGAAAAGATGATCATTAACTATTCAAGAGTCTTAAATCTGTACATACATCATCTAGAATTTTTTTACAATCTGAAACAATAGTATGAGTCTCACAAAATCCCACTCAAACCTCCCTATGGAGTTAGATTACATATTAAATATAAAATAACATCAAAAGTCCCTCTAGGACTCACCACCTAACTCCTACATGTTAGAAAAACAGGACCGCGGAGCAATAAAATAAAACAAATGCAGAAACAAAAAACACAGAAGACACACAATACAAGAGAGACATAGATTTACGTGGTTCACCCAGTGTGGGCTACGTCCACCAGAGAAATTTCCAGGTCCTTCCTTTATTATTATCTAGCAAATGAAGGGATACAACCTACTGCAAAACCTGCTGTAACTTCCTCTTCTTTCTCTCACAATCTCCTCTCTCAGAATACAATATTCACCCCCGTACATCAATCTCCTCTCTCGAAATACAATAATCACTTCATATAGTCAAGAATACATTTCATAAAAGAGGGGACAGTTTCTAGGGCTAAACCCTAACATAATTCTTATCATAGATCCGTGGACCTTTATAATGAACTATCTGCATTTATAAATGAATTATAATATACTTTTGTATATACTTTTATTTATAAGCTACCAACCCTCATTGCCCCTAGATCCCCAAAATTGTGGGATGACTCCTGATCTCAAGTAGGGGTACTTCCCGCACTTCCCCTCGCAAGAGTGTACATACTGGTAAAATAATTCATAGTATAAACATCTACGAAAGCAAGGACCTCCAATCAGAAGATAATCAGCTCCACAACCAACAATCTCCCACTTGAGACTGATCAAAACAACTCCACTACCGATCAGATATGATGGACTCTCAACCTTCTTGGACCTCGGAAAATTTCTCATATTCATCTTCTAATTTTGAAGATCAACTCAAACTCCAGAAAGAACCTGGGCCTCAAGTTACTCCCTTTGTTAACATGTGCGATTCGCTAGTGTGCATCTTTCTAGCTCTCAATTGTCCATCTTCCAAGAGCGATCGTGATGAAGTGGTACCAATCAGATATTCTTAGTCTTCAATGGAAGGCTCAGCTTTGCAAGGTGAATGGAACTGACGACTACAGTACAACTTGTTGTTCTCCGGCTTCTTTCCCAATTCCCTCCATAAACCTTGTAACCAAATCATATATTTACAAGCCTCTCTAGCAGAAGCAACATACTGCTGTTGAAAGTGCAACAACCTTTGGCAGCTTTTGAACCAACTTATCAATATTCCACCTATATTAAAAACATACCTGTGGTGCTCCTCTCCCACGGCTTTACTTCACTTGCCATATCTTAATCAATATATCCATGTAGAAAAGTGTCTCAACCTCCAAAAAATAATGCATGTAGTAGTACCTCTCAAATACCTCGAGAATCCACTTTATCATTTCCCAACGTTCTTACCGATTGTTCTTATATTTTCTCACAACTCCCACTCCATGTGGAATATCTGGTCTTGTACAAACCAATGCATACATCAAGTCGCTAAATCACGATGAATATGGGACTGACATGTATTCTATCTCCTCCGTGTCTTGGGACACATTTTAGTTAATTTGAATGGCACAAAGGTGTACTAACCGTTTTGTATCATTCTACATTATAAACCTTCAACACCTTCTTTGTGTACTCACCCAGACAATGTCAGCTTTGCATTTTCCCTGCCTCTTTGTTATTCTCATACCAAGGATTTTTCTATAAAGACTCAAATCCTTCATCGCACACGAATTGGCTAATTTCTTCTTGAGAACATTTATATTCTCGTGATATTAGACTCGCAACAAGCATGTCATCTAATATATAATAGAAAGATAATATATTTCCATTTTCTGTAGGCCTTTAAATAGTGATCAATGACATCTACTATAACCCTCTGCTCATTACAAACCTATTAAAATTCAAATACCACTACCTTGGTTTCTGCTTTAGGCCATACAAGATCTTCTTCAACCAACATACCAAATTATCCTTCCCTATGACCTCATACCCTCGTATCGCCGTGATATAAATCTCTTCTTCCTCCAAATCCTATGGAGAAAAGTTGTTTACATCTAACTGCTCAAGATGCAAATCTTCCACTGACACAAGACTTAAAAATAGTTCTGATTGAAGTCATTTTAATAACAGAGAAAACATTATTCTACTGTACCTATAATTTCTTTTTTTGTGCAAACCTCTTTACAACAAGTCTAGCCTCCTTGTAATCGCTTTTCTCTCCATATTCTTCCTTCAACTTGTAAACCATTTATTCTGCAATGCTCTTTTTCCCGCAGTAACCAACCAAGTCCCAAGTCTAGTTATTTCCAAGGAATACATTTCCTTCATGCCTTGCTCCTAATTTCTTTGTGTCTACCTACATTTCGTTCTCTTTCATAACATTCGCTCACTGGGAACACCAACAATAAATAATATAATGAAGGAGATATCGCCTGTGGGTTATACTTTAACCTGCATATCTTCTAACAAACTTGCAAGTGCAGTGTTTGAGGTACCTATCATTGTACATTTTGATTTTCAAAGTTCCTGGGAATTTTCGATCTCTAATACAATCGTATAAGATTCTTGTTTTTCTGCTTCCTATTTCTTTCCCTGCAATTGATCTTTTGTATACATGATTCCTCTCATTGAATATGATGATCTCTTACTCCTAATGATTTTGTTATTTTCATAATCCCATGTTTATAACCAAAACTACTAACACCATATCCAATAAAGGTACATTTCTGATTTTGCCTCAAGTTTTGTCCTATTTTCTTTATCAACATGGACAAATGCTTCATAAACCTAAAGTTTTCAAAAAAGAATAGTTTACCTTTTTCCTGCTCATATTCTCCTGGAATTCTACCATCCAAAGAGTTTGAAGGTCCTCCTGCTTATTAAGTAAACAAAGATTCCACAAAAGATCTGCCTGTAATCGTATATGCAAACCAAAGATGCACCATACTCCTGCACGCCTCCATGATTATCCTTGCTCATCCTTCCGGCTACACCATTTTGTGGTGTTCGTGGAACTGCTTCTCTACTTAATCCCATGGTATGAAAAAGAATCATCAAACTCCTTTCTACAGAGTATTCACTCCATTATCTGATCCAGACACTTCAAACTTTTTCCCCCCTGTCTCACTTTCAACTAAAGCTTTCCATTTCTTAAAAGTATCAAAACATCGATTTTTGTTAAAATGAAATAAATCCAAGTTTTTCTAGCTGCATCATCAATAAAAGTAAATATAATAATGAGAGCCACCAAGAGATGATACTCGAGTTGGTCCACATACATCCTGTAGAGTACAAGCTCTAACTCTTTTCATTCTTCTTTTCTTTTCCACTGAACTGACTCTCTTTTGTTTTATAAACACAATGCTCACAGTAGTCCAAATCAATTTGTTTAAGATCTCAAAAATTTCTTTGTGAAGGACTGTGATTCTTCTCACTCATGTGTCCCAAAATTATGATGCCATAGTGTTGTATCCACTCTAGAGAAGCTAAAGATATAGAAGAGCTAGTAAGATACTACTACATAGATACAATGTACCTACCTCCTCTGTTTCATCACTCACAATGATCCTTTGATGACCTTCCACGCCTTATCCAGAATAATATGGATATACAACCTTCACTTGCTAACTGCCTCGCTGAAATCAGATTTTCCTAAACTGAACATGTTTTACCTCTTTCAACAACCATTGATTACTCGTTTGTTTTATTTTTTACATTTCCCATTCCAACAATTTTGCATGGTCTATTATCACCCAATTGAACCTCGGCCCAAAATCACCTTGAACATAATCTAGAAATGTTTCATATGGGGTGTGGAATGAAAAGAATCCCCTAAATCTACTACCCAAAAATCAATAATATTATCATCTACAAAAGAATCAGCAATTTTGTAACACAATTCTACATTTTCTTCCTCAGATTCTCTCCTCGGCCGGGCCCACTTTTGTTTCTTTGGGAGCTCCGCCTTTCTTCAGATGGTCTTCTTCCCACAATTCCAGCACTATATCTTTCCCAAGTCTGGATCAGATCTGCCTTTCCTAGAATTTTCGCGGTTTCTTGAGCCCTTTTCTCTATCCTTTGTCTTCCCCACTTCCATGTTCAATGCATTTCCTGACAAGTTCTAATTCTGTGCTTTTCTCTCAGTTTGATTTCCTCACTAAGGATAACACCAACAACAATAAACTTTAAAGTATTTGAACCAGACAGAGTTACTTACAGCCATGACTCAGCAGTTATTCCAAATCTTTCGGGCAATGAGAACAAGATTAGAAGATTCTTAACCTCATCATCAAAGTCCACTTTTACGTGAACTTAGTGGATTAGTAACCAGATTAAATTCATTTGGGGTAAATGATCCGAATGCATCTAATCTTCCTATTATCTTCTATATTAAACACCCTTCATTAGAAATACCTTATTCTGGATGTTGAGGGTTTTTCAATTCCACAAAGATCCATCAAATCCTTTGTTGTCTTTTTCTTTCAAATATTGAAAGCCACCACGCTGTGCTCACTGTGATTGCCTTAGAGCCTTTCTCACAAGAATTCTCCCATTCTTTGTCCTTCATGGCCAGCGGCTTCTTTTCTACTCCGCTCAAAGGTAGGAATATATCCTTTTGATACAAATAGTCTTCCATCTCAAGATCTTCCATAGCTGGTAGTTCTGACTGTTAAATTTCTTGACCTTGAACTTTCCATCTCCGACATTGCTCCTACTCGAAACAGGAACCCTCTTTCCCTACAAGTTACCTTACGCTCTAATACCAACAGTTAGAAAAACAAAGACTGCAGAGGCAATAAAATAAAACAAATGCAAACAAAAAACACGTAATATACACAATACAAGAGACACAGATTTACGTATCTTACCCAGTTTGGGCTACGTCCACCAAAGAAATTTCCAGTCCTTCCTTTATTATTATCCAAAGAAATGAAGGATACAACCTACAGAAACCTGGTTGTAATCTCTTCTTTCTCTCACAAATTTCTCTCAGAATACAATATTCACCCCTGTACATATTATTAATACATTTCCATCATAAAGAGGGTTGTCTTCTAGGGCAAAAACTCCTAACATAATCTCTACCATAGGATTCAAGTAACCTTATAATGAACGGGTCCAGACATAATGAAATTACAATATACTTTATAAGGCATGGATGTGGCTTCAGCTTCTGGTCTCAACAACAAATGGGGCCTTACTTGCCCTTGTAGATCTCTAGCCAGTGGGGATGGACTCTGACTGCAGAGGGGTACTTCTCCTCAGACTTCAAGCACTCCCCCGCGTGGAAGAGTGTACATACTTCTAGGGTGTAAATACTTCATGGGGTATAAACACGGCTGAAAGCAAGGACCTCTGAATCAGGAAGATAATCAGGCTCCACAACCAACACTACATTGGATTATGCGCTAGGGATAGGTATAGTAGCAAACATACACACCAAAATCTAACAAACTACTAGATTTTGGGAGGTTGATGGCAGTAATAAATACAACTGCATCCAACTCATTGCATGAATATTTAATGGAGCTATATATTAGGCACAAGTGTCCCTTTATGTCTAACTGATCTCTGAGGAGTTACGTGAACCTCTTTTGATAGGTGACAACCCTCCTACATCTTGAGTTCCAACTAACTATCAAGTTCACAGTGAGTGCACTGGAAAATGTTTCAATTTTAGCAGTTTGTAGCGCCTTCAATAGGATGTGTTGTGAAGCTTCCTGTAGATATCATTTTTCCTTCAAAACATAGAAACTGTTGCCAAGAATGTGCAAGAATCCTTAAAACCTTTGTTAATTCCTGCTACAACCTCTAAATCATGAAAGTGACTTGAAAAAATAGCGTATGGGCATAATTATAGCAACATAAGACAAAAATACTCCTTAGGGTTATAAGCCTGCATATATAAGACATTGTAGAAAAATTGATTATAGTGATGCATACATGATGCTTCCTATTCATCTCCTAGTGGCCACTTGATCCAACATGTCCAGGTTCCTTTTTTCTATATGTTCCTTCAACTACTGCACTTCCTCCTTCAAATTCCTATTTTCAGCTTGATAAGCTCTATCCTTCTTGTACACATCTTCATTTTCCTATGCAGAGGTAAGGATATATTAACCACATGCTTTTCCTTTTCAAAAACTTCTTCACACATATCTATATTTTCCTTTAGCTAAATCTTGGCTTGCATATTTTCCTTTTTCAACTATTTAGTCTCATCCCTTACATCTTTCAGCTGCATCCTGATCCTTTTGAAAGTGGGATCACTTTCATAAAAAGGATACTTGATCTAAATAATTTCTATTGGATCTTTAAGAGGATTCGTTTTGACTATTTTCTGAGATGGTGCTCTGGATGCACCCTCTTCCACAGAGACATGCTGCCTTGCTAATGATTTGGTGAATGGTCTTCTAGGAATAATAGATTCTGCAACAACAAGTGGAGAAAAAACAAGTTTCTTTCCCTTCATATTCCTTTATTTGCTAGAGGATGTCTCCATAGGTGAACACTCTTCCATAGGAGAAGTTTATTCATCAAGAGGTTGTGAAGGGAATTCACATATATTATTAGTTGATTGAGATGACTTATCCTTTTTAACCATCTTCCTCCTTTTACTAGAATCTATGTGCACAATATTTTCAGCAGAGGTAGGTTTCTTTATCTTTGTTTGCGGTGTGTTGACAACATCTAGCTGAAAGCCTGATGCAACTAGGAAAGCATCCCAATCACTATTAGTATTTTTCAGTTCTTTTAACACTAACATCTTGATCAAACCAGAATGGAAGATGATGGTATCCACCTACTTACACTTGGCTTGAACCCTCTTTGACATATTCCCAGGGCTTGTGAGAAGATACGAGGGTAGATTTAAGGGATCTTTTCCAGTAAAATGCATCTATAGTCTAATATGGTATTGATAGACCACATTAAACCTACCTTCACAAGTAAAATACCTCTGAATGAATTTGAGAATATTATCAAAATAATCCAACATATGATTTCTTAGCACTCCCTTGGATATGTTATCTTCTTGATATTTAGGCTATAAGAAATCCTCAAAAAATGTAGACTTCATAGACATGGCCTTGAACCATTTTTCTCCCTAAACTAGTATCTATGTAGCTGTAGAAATGGTTTACTCTGTAACCTCAAACTCAAGTGTACCAAATTTTGTCCTTACCCCATTTAAATTCAATGCAAACTTCTTGGAAAACTCAAGGTGTCCTCTCTGCATCTTCTCACAAAAATCTAGGCAACCCACTCTTTGAAATGCCTCTCAGAAAAATGGATTTGAATTGATTAGTTGCAGGTCATGGGGCTTAGCCCTGACAATCTCCCCTCCTTTATGAATCTTCTTCCCTTTCTGAGTTTCCATGACAGCTAACTCAAAACCCACCCTCTGATAACATTTTTTACTAGAGTATGTGATGGAAACTGATGAATTTAGGGTTTTGCTGCTTGATTTTGAAAAAATAAGGATTTGTTGGCAAAAGTATTTTATGCTAAAGTAAAAATGCAAAAAATGAAATAAGACTGAAGCTAGGAGATTTGAGGAAAATATGACAACCCAAAACTGGATGAAATCTCAAATAGACCAAATTTCAGAGCAACTGTGTAACACATGGAGTTTGTAGTGTGATTTCTCATTTTTCAGCACATTGATTAAGTTTGCAGCAACAAATTTTAGATTAGGGTTTTCATCAGAAGGATTTGTAATTTCAAAGTTATGAAGATGAATATGATCTTGAGTTATATGATGTTTTTCAAAACTGAGTGAAAATGATGTCAGCTAGGGTTTTATCAACTAACAAAAACAAGGGATTCGTAGCACATCCAATTCACAGTGTAGACAATTAGCAACAAGTGCAACTATGGTTGCAAGAATAAGCTGCAAGTTACCCTTTGACTAGAAAACATGTAGATAAGACCCAAACCTTTCCCACTTTACAAATGATGACTAGTACCATAGTGACATGAAGACCCTTGTACATGTGTTTCGGATTAGCTTCCTAGACCTAGGATATAAAACCAAAACCATGATTTATTAATAGAACACATGACTCAAAACCTTGAGATCATAAATCTATGACTCAAACCTGAGATTTTAAAACATGACTGATATTAGAAAGACTAATCACATGACTTACTAAGACCAATAGAGTCTTTCTGAGAAAAAACTAACAAAAATTTTAAAATGAGGGAAGACCTTGACTCTATACATCCTATGTGTTTGAGCAAATAAGATTGAAAGCTTGTCTATTAAAATAATCATCATCTTTAGTATCCAAAGTGAGAGTTGCTAATTTTGCATCATTCTCTTCATCATAAACAAAATGTTTATTATGATCTGAACTAATTTCAGGAATGAAATTATTGGAGTTGAATATGTTTGTATTTTCCCGATATTGTTTATTAACAAATTCCGAATCAATTGTGTGAGCAAAAGTATCATCATTACTAGTAAAACCAAAAGAATCATTTGTGATATTAATTGTAGCATGTACACTTAGGAAAGAGACATTTTCAGACTCTTGATAATTATTTTGTATACAAGGAAGAGAGAAAAGGTAAACAATCCAATCTGTTAAATCATTATTAGAAGGTTTATCGTGAGGATAAAATTTCAGACAAATTAATTTAAATATTATAATAAAATGTATCATTGATCCACCTTCTAATCTACGCATATTTTCAAGTTCTAAGAAGATCTCATCATAGTTATAATCTTGAAATTCATAAAAAAAATCACTTACAAACTATTCCCATGTGTGTATTGAAGCAGCAAACAATGATTCACACCATTCCTTTGCTTGGCCTTCAAAAGTAAGCGTGAATTTTTTTCACATAACACCTTCATGACCAAGATAATTAGAAAACCAATTTTCAATAAATTGAAGAACATGTTCATATGCAGAATATTGATTCTTACCATCGAATTATTTTTTTGACAAAATACTAACTATCTTTAATGGAGTAGAGAAATATGTTTTCCCAGAAATGCATCTCCAAATAGGGATTTGGGAAGAAGACATTAGAAAAGTAAAATAATTAAAAGAAAAAATCTCTATAGGGTTATCTTGTCATTCTGCCCTCCTTCTAGCACCAAAATTGTTGATGGAAAAAATTGACCATGTTCAACATTATAAGGAGATCATCCGGTCAAGGCCCCAATTAGGCCCTTGTCCATTTGGTATGGTGATCTTGACTGGTTATAATGGGTCTAGTAACCCATCTAATGAATTTCTCCTCGAAATTAGACTTTCCTTGTAGCTCTTATAAATGTAAAGTAAATGTAGTTTAAACTAGAATACAACAACAAAAGGAAATAAACCTATCCTAATTGAGAAAGAGAGAAGTCTCTCCCTTGACCAAGAGCAAAATGAAAATACTAAGATTTAATTCAAAATAATATGTACTCTTGTATTATTGAATTAGTTCAATTGATACAGGAGTAGTTAAAAAAAATAATAAATATAGAATCAACTAATAAACAATTATCATCTAATACACATAAACTCCCTTGAATCCAACATGCAATTCTGATCTAACTCTGAACCACTCTGAAAATATAGCTTTTCATTAGTTTAAAATAATCATGTATTGTAAGACATTAACAACATTGCTAAGATCAAATAAAACACACTGATTTAGAAAAGAGATAACATAAAAATTGAATAAAAGGAAAGGACAACAATCATCCCTCAAATTATACAACAGTGCATAAAAATAAGTGTATTATTACAAGCTTTGGAACATCAAAGAATGGCTCATGATAGCATGAGTTCCTCCAATATCCAGTATCTGTATGTATCCTCTCCTACTCCAACCTCCACTTAGTCTCTCAAGATATGATATTTAAACATTACAATGATCCTTATAGATCCAAATTCATGTGCCTAATTTTGTCTATGTTGAGTGCAACCATATTGATTGATGAAGAATTTAGAAACTGACCACTACATGATTTTTGAGAAAATTCCTTTTGAATAATCGAGTATGTCTCATAATTTTCCATTCTTGAGGAAACGACAAGCATTAGAGGTAAATCGACTTGTTATGCAAGTGGTTTTTTGTTCTCTTTGTGAGATTCCTCACCATATGCTCATAAATTAAGCTAGAAATTCACCTCCCGAAGACTGGATGCAACATCAAATATGAAAATGTAGTTTTAATTAGATAATATTTCTCTCAAACTATTCACTTTATGAGGAAACGAACCACATTGAAGGTAAATCATCATGTTCTGCAAGTGGGGTTTTGGTCGTTTTGCAAGATTCCTCATCGTTTGCTCAGAATTGAAGCTGGAAGTTCACCTCCTGTGAACTAACAAGAATTCTCAACTTTTCCTTGCCTAAGTATTTCAACCTGTGGAGATAAGGAATTCCAACTGAATGGATTATTTTGGAATATTTGGAAACTGAATTTCAGTTGCATGTTTGTAATGGACACTTGTAACAAAAACAAATAAAATTAATAACTAATATTTATTAAAAAAGTAGCTACAAAATATTCAACTCTTAGTTAAGACAAATAAATTAATAGAATAATATCAAATTCATATCACACCTTCTAAATAAGCATAACTGCATACCAGACTAGACATTATATTCTGGGATTTGGGGATATTTTGCAAATTTGAGGAAATTAATTCCATAAGATTTAATAATCACTCAATTGTTGGAAAATTTAAATCAACCAATTGAAATCACAACATTGACTCATAATGAAAATCTAATCTTTAAGGTAAGCCTTATATGATATGGCTAAGATGTTGATATTTCTAAGAGCAAGAATGGATATTGGGTATATTAAATATAGAGAGTCCATTTTACTCAAAATAAAATTCAAACACCTAAGATAATAATTGTGATTAAGAACAAGACTAGATTCCATGTATCCAAACCATATTTTAAAATCATATGTTAATTATTGAATGATATAAAATATTCCTCATAATCATGTTTTGAATCAAAGTGAAAGTGAGGAATTGACATTAAAACTACTTTCAATAATTAACCAAGTTGTTGCGGTATAATATTGTCCAGTGGAAACCAATCAATCACCTAAATGGAAAAGTATTTCCATGGTTATATTTAAACTAATAAAACCAATAAAACTCAAACAAAGATAAGAGAAAACTCCATATTAAAATCAAACAGGCCCCTAATTTTCTATTATTCAAAAAGAAAATATGGGGGTTGTTGTTTGCCACAACACCACTACACAATCTAAACAAACATGTGCATTAATGAGTCCTTAACTAATCTTTTTGTCATTTATGGAGGGTTACACATAAATCAAATGATTTTATATATGTCATGCATAGAAAGAGGGGAATAATGTGTGTGCCCTAAAAAATAACATTGAGTTGAAATTGTTAAGTGATTTACAATTATGTAGAACATAAATGAGAAAAATTATTTTTATAATAAATTATTCTAATGTTCCATTTTTAAGGTCGCAATATTTTCAAGTGACCATTATTTTAGTGTGGATTTTCATTGGATTTAGATGGATATAATTCATGAGGTAGACCATATTGTTGGTTGTGAGTTAGAATATGGATATCCACAACATTCATGAAAATAATTCAGAAGGAATGATCTATCGATGCTATAGAAATACATGGTTGATTAGAAAGCAATACTAGTTGAGAAACATTAATTGGTTATGGATTTATCACTTAGAAATAAATTCCATCATAAGCTATTCCTTAATGCATAATGCAAGTATTTATAATCACTTTAGAAACAAATCAAGGGATTAATACACATAAAATTCATACACTTTGAAATTCATATATTCATCAACATCAAATGTAGAAGCAATTAGATTCATAAAAAACGTGCCATGAAATAT
>SNQJ01S0036589.1:43798-61986 GCA_010110895.2 Picea sitchensis
GGAAACTTGTTCCCATTATACAAAGCGAGAACAAGTGCCCTAACACAAAAAAACATCTATATCATGGCCTAGCTAAAAAATTGCAGTAATTGGTCAAGCATTGACCATTGCCACCCTCGCCACTCTCAAGAGAATCCTGGAAATCTATATTTCCGCTCTTTATCGAGGATGTACCTTGAGAGGTTCTAGGCTTGGGTGTAACACCCTAGGTTTTGAACCCCGTATTAAATATTGTATTTTGTTAACTTATGAAAGAAAAAAGTTCCTAAACAATTATTAGGAGGCCAATGTGCATAGGAAATGTAAATTTTGTATCATTATGAATAATAAATACATCGTTGGATGCGAGATAGACAAGGAAAATAGTTATAGGGGGATATGTTTCCATAAGAGAGGGGGATTAAGGGGATACGTACTTATTTTATATTTTATTTATCCATTATGGTTTTGATGGAGAATAATTGTTATGTGAGCTTCTTGGGAGGAAGGCCAAGTGGTTCCTTAATTCCAAGAATTACATAAACCCGTCATTGGTCTGTTTGGGGGTTCTCACTCTTGCTCACATTCTTGTTCTGTTATTGGTTTCTTTTGTTTCACTCGTGCACTCATTCACCCAAATGCTCATTGTTCAAATTTTTCATTCTACTGCCCACTCATCTTTCCCCATTTCGTGTCTTGGCTTGGGAAAGGAAATTGAATTTTTGAAGAGAGGTTGTGGTATTGTTGGCTATAGAGATTGCTGGTGTAATCTGGCCATGAATCAATACCTACATGTATGAAATTCTTTGGTATGTGCCTAATCTTTCTCATAGCTGCGAGTCCTGAGAGTTCCAACATGAAGATTCTAGACCAACTACTGGACCCTTGGAAGAAGATGGATAGCCTGAGGGACTCCGTGGAAGAGAAGGGTGGGTCCATTCTCTTGGGTTGTGAAGGCTGGGTGGAAGAGAGATGGGTACTTGGATTTATGTGGGTGCTGGGAAGCCTGTGAGAGCTCTAGTGTTGACTGGTTTGGGAAGCCGAGTGACACTCTGGAACTGTCCTTATGGATTCATAACCTTGGCTCGGGGGGTGACACTGCTATTGAGACTTGGAACAACAATGTCTATGGTTGGGTGGAATTTCCTTGGTATGTAGCCAGTTGGTGTCTTTTTTTTAGAAAAGAAAAGTTCTCTATGTTATGATTATTTACCTATGCATGATTTATTCTGCTGTGTATTTATTTATCATTGAATTCAATATTTAGAATATGTATGCTTGTTGGTTATTGTTGTGCATGACATACAGTTCATTTCTTTTATGTTATAATAGAATATTGATGAATGCATGTGAATATTTCATGCATCCTTATTATTTAAGTTAGATCAGAAGTTGAATTAGTCTAGAAGGGGACTTGAAGTTAGCGTGCCCGACCTTTGGGTGGCTAGGTACGTCACAGATTGGTATCAGAGCCATAGGTTGAAACACCGGCTAGAATGGGTCGGATCTATTAGATAAGATCTTGTGGTTGAAGATCGAGTTATGACCTTGAAGTCATGAAGCTCAGGAGGAATGGCGTTGCAAAGTCTGTGCAGAAGCTAAAACGTTAGAGATACGTAGTAAGGGATCGAAGGATCATGACCATTCATTTTGAGTTCAGGAGTGATCACCACCATGGGATCAAGAGAGATATGGACCATTGGAGTAGAGGGAAGGTGAACATGGGTCATATAATGGAGGAAAATAGGAGGTTGGGGTAAGAATTAAGTCCCAACCATCGGATCTGGATGATCGATTATTAGTTGTCGATCAAAGCCAAGTAGGGAAGGAAGGAATTCTGAACTTTTTTGCTTCGGTGATATTGGTAGGCAGGCAAATCCTGAACTTCTAAAGGCTAGCATTTTGAAGCCTCGTTAGTCATCTGATATGATGGGAGGCACAGAGGGATCTCCACCATTGATCATGTTCAGTCGACATTGACTACTTCGGTAGTTTTCACTTCGATAGTTTTAAACTTTGATCAGCTTCTATAACTCGAAGTCTCGAAGCACCAGAGTCTCGAAGTTTCATTGACCGTTAGATCGAAGGAAAGACTTCAAATGTACTTCAACCATCAGATCTAGAAAGGGTGGAAGGATAACAAAGTCTCAAAGCTTAGAAACTTTGGAGTTTGGTAGTTCGAGAGTATGGGGGCATCTAGAGAAAGAAGCCTCGAAGCCCAGAGTCTCGGAGTCACAGAATTTATTGATGATGTGGCTTGTGTCACATGACAGGGGGTCGTTTGGGGGAATGTGTCACCCATATTCATCACCTTTTATATCCCGATATATTTATTTTTTAGTAACACGTGGCACACGTGACACGATTCCACATCACCATGGATGATGTCAGTGTGCCATGTCAGCTCTGGGAGAATGTGACTTCAGGGGTTTTCAAGTTCCTATCACTACAGAGTACCGAAGCTTGAAGCTATGAAGGAACATAGCCCGTTGATCTAGGATCCCTTCGGGACCTTTCTCAACTGTTGGATTAAGAAACAAGAGGAGTGGGGTAAGTACTTCAGAGGATTGTCACTTTAGGGGAATTGAGAGACACATGAACCGAATGTCCTGGAGCCTCGAAGCACCGAATTTTTGAATTGGCGAAGAGCCATCCATCTCAATGTTGGATTAAGTCACAATTGTTGATTTCTATTGAAGCCTTTGGCTGGGGGAGAGGTCATCCATACAACGGGAGATCAAGTCTTGACCATCCAATTTTTTAATAGTGGAGTTAGTAAAGACTTCAGCGAAATGTAGCTCCGGGGGAAATTGGAAGTTGACAATGGAGAACAATTGAAGGTCAAAGTCCAGAGGACTTGGACTCGGTACCATCCCCTTGATAAGGTAAAAGGGTCATGGGAGGTAACCCAACCCTCGGTTAATTTGTTCGTGCAAGTTCCCATGTGGAAGAACACAAAGCGAAGCACTAAGGAAGGATTAAGACCACAGTTTCGAGCCATGGTCACCTGGGGAAGTGGTTTGAAGGAAGCGCCTGTGAAAAATTAATAATATTTAAGTTTTGTATCATTTAATGGATAACATGGAAGTTTTATATGATTTATATTGATGTATATATATGTTCTTCATGAATTGAGAAGAAATAGGACCTATAACATTGTTTGGCAAATTTTGTTTATCATATGCTTAATTCTAACAAAATGGTCACTTGCACATTTTGCAGAATTAAGGGGTTAAAACATATCAGTTCAGAATGCATATTCAAGAAATGGAAGAAGGAGAGGGAGTGTCCAACCATGATAAGGAGGCCAATGGTCAGAATACCAGAGTTGGTAATGCATAGACAAAATCCAATGAACATAAGGGCAGAGGGGAGAAAGAAACATTGATAGAAACTGTAAGAAGCCTGAAAATAGAAGTGTAGAGTTACAAAGAAGTCAATGAGAGGTTGATGAGAGAACAAAGTTAGATAAATGATGGAGTGATGCATAGCTTAAATCAGTTTCAAAGGAAAAAAAAGAATGGCTCAAAACAAGAGGAAGAAGGTAAATATCAGGAAAGAAGAGATAACCACAAGAGAGCTGGTTATTCAAGAAGTGCTAACAGAACTCATAGAAGACACTCACCTCCTTACTCATAAAAAAGGTATTATGCATATGAATACTCCATGAGTAGTCCATAGGTGTCTCCTATTAGGAACCAAAGAACAAGACGTGATGTTGGCCCTTGACCAAGTTTTGGAGATCCTTGGTCACTTTTGAACTATTTTGGGACTTCGACAGGCTGTCTAAGGTGAAGCACAAGTCAAAGCAGAGATCACAGGATATCAGCCCCTTTTTAGGGCTTTTTGGGTTTTGGGATTATGTAACCGGTATGGGAATGTCGACCCATGGGTTTTCCCATGGTTAGGCCCATTTTTTGATGTATAAATAGAAGTCTAGGTGATGTAAGGAAAATAAGAGAAAAGGTTTTGGTACCGTGCTAAGTGCTAGTACATATTGTAAGTGCTTTGTTCACACTATGTGAGACTTGCAGGGATAAGTGCAAGTGACTTTAAAATATTGTGTAATGTCTTAGTGTTGTAACCTAGCTCAAGGAAGGAGGATCTAGCAAAGTGCGTAGATCTCCTGTGCTATGCGAAGTAGGATTTTGTGGCTCTGTGCATGTAACTAATTGACAAAAGATAATAGAAGAGAAGAAGAGTTGGTGGATGTAGCCCCAAGCCAGGGGTGAACCACGTATATCCTGTGTTCTATGCTTTATGTGATGTATTGATGTGTTTACTTTCTTAAGTTTTTTGATATAGATGAATTTTAGATAGATCTACAGATGCTTTGTGCTTAATGATGTAAATGAATGATAGATCTGATCTGTTTATTTATGCTAAGTGTTGATAGATGTTAGATATGGTTGAATACTGTGATGCTCTGTACTTAGGATTTTATCTGCGAAGTAGATACTAGTTAAATACTAATTAAATGTAGTTTCTAAGTGCTATGTTAATGTGTTACAATCACAAATCGGTGTCCCAACTAGGGTTGCAGACATCTAAGTCCTACAACCACCCCTGCCTCTACCTCGGGTGAGACTTCATCTGTTTCGCAAGTGTTGCCAAAAGGGCCGGTAGTTAGGGTTTTTTTGGTGCGCTCTTGAGATTTGAACCCCGGGTCTTCCCCTGTGCCAACAAATGGTTCTGTCACCAGGACCTGAAACTTTGATTGCTGGGAACTAAATAAAAGGAAGCTTTGTGCGTAGATCTGTTTCTTTAGTGCACAGTAGTCTACTTGACTAGTGAAGCTTTGTGCTAAGAAGAGAAGTCGGATTTGAAGAAAAGAGGTAAGATCGTGAAGCCTTGTGCTCTGAAAAAGGTAAGAATAGTGAAAGTTTCTAGATCTGAAAGCTTTGTGCTCCATTGAAGGTAAGATAAGTGGAAATTTTTGTTTCTAAAGTATGTATCTAGGTTTGTTTGATAAAAAATTTCCTAGCTTGAAAAGTAGGGCACAACTAGATGAAAGAAGGTTTGATATGAATAGATCTGATAGAAATAATGAAATATATGTTATTACTATGCATAGAAAGAATGTTTGGACTAACAAATGGATGCAGGATCCTAGAAAGAATTTTTTGCAGGTTAGCTACTATGATCCTAGTGCGTAGTATAGAAAAAGATGGGGGATCATTTAAAAGAAAAAGAGGATTAACCCTTTGTTATAGTTGCATAAGATTGGGACATCTAGATAAAGCATGCCCTGGTAGAAGATCTAGTTGTCTATGTTGTAAAGCTATGGATCATGAAATTTTAGATTTCCCTAAAATGATTGCTAAGATTGAAAGAATGAATATGAGACAAGAAAACCCTAAGAAAGGTCAAGAAACTGATACCATGAGAGAACCCCAGAAAGAATCAGAGACTGTATTACTGCAAATGAAAGAAACCCTGAATGAGCACTGAAATATCAACTTATCAGAGATTTTCAAAGAAAAAGAATGCATAGAAACAAGAATATGGGACTTCGACATTAATTGTGTTTTGGATGAGGAAACACATGTGAATATCATGAAAGAAAGAACTTGGGAAATTTTGGGAAAGCCTGCTATAATTCCTTCATTAGGAGGAGTAGGATTATTCAAAGGAAAGTTGATAACCTTATGTGGAAGACTCACCCAGACATTTATGAGTGTTGATCGAACTTCGACAGAGAAAGATTTTGAGGTTGTTAAATTCATTGAGAGCAGTGCCCCATTTGCTATATTACTAGGAAAAACTTGGATTGAGAAGGATTAGGTTAGAATAAAATAAGAGGAAGTCTTTGAACAAAAGAAGCAAGAATTAAAAGATTTCATGACTAGGAGGATATCGCACTTGATTGAAGAACAGGAGAATAGATCGAAGTTGTTTAGAACCAGAAACTTGGATGTTGAAATTGAAGGAACACAAGAAGACTCATAGAAGAATGGAGCACCTACCCCGGACAAGGAAGAAGTATTACTCTCTAACCCTATGAAATAATCTCAACAGCGTGAAGTTACTATGCCAAAAGGAGATAAGAATCGGACTGGAAAGAGGAATACCAAGACAAACATCATAGGAAAGAGCCTAGAAATATCAGTAACAAGAGAGAACTCAACAAAGCTATAAAACTTGCATAATATTCCAGAAGGAACTTCGCAGAAGGAAAAATTGCAAAATTGGAACTTCGTCGGGATATTAGAACCACACAACATGGAACTTCACCATGGCAGAGCAATATGATTGTTGGAAGCATTATAACCGTTAGAATGATGCCCTGAATGGTTAGAACAAAAGTTATGGACAAAAATATCTCCATCAGACCATTGGGACCACACTGTAATGGATAGAACTGCATTGATGAAGGCTTCTCGCCCATTGGAGAGATCTGTTACCTCATTGTCTACTTAGTCCATTGAATGTTGCACTGAGAACACTTTTGTGAATTATATCAGAGATAACAAGAGAACTCATTTCTACCACATTGTGTTTACTGAGATCGACACCTATTCTATTGCTTTGAACACTCATTTATCAACCTAAGTTTTTTGATCGAGAGCATGCATGCCAGACGAGCTCATCTCTGTGGAGAAGTTAGTCGAGGAAGTTTTAATTGGTCTGATGGTTGAGAGAGTGATGTCTACAGGAGTTCAAGCTTCATTGACACAAGGAGTGAAAGCCCCCTCGTCGACTTCTCGCAGATCAGGACCATCCCGACCTACAATAGAGAAGAGAACCAAGAACTAAGATGACTTGGAAAATGCAAAGTGAATCCCGACTATCCTGCCTGACTACATCCTGCCTTTGGCTAGCGTGGTGAGTCATGACAGTGTCCTGAGAGACTTTGATTACACAATGGTTACTGCGTACCTCCCGAAGGGAATACGTGCATTTAGAATGCAATAGGACAATATTGCGACATTGAAGTTCAACGACTTCAACCTAGGAGACCGAAAGAACTACAACATGCTTGCCCCATACAAGTACTTGACCAAGACAAAGGGGAAGAACTCAAAAATTATCCCCCAACCATGGACTATGAACCTCACACAGTCCACCCTCTTGAATGTGATGAAGATCCCACACTTTGGAAGGCACTAGGAGGTTAACGCGTGTGTTAAGCTCCTTCTCTCATGTTACCATGGAGGCTACCTATGGATAGACCAATGCATCAAAGTTGATTTGACGTTGATCCATAGGATCACCGGATTGAGCATGCAGGGACCTAACCCATAGGACTTCTACCCAAAAAAGGCTACAGATCGCACATTATCATAGAGGATCAAAGACACCTATGGAGATGTAGAAAAAGGAATGCGAGGCTACAAGGTAGCTTCCATATAGAATGGCGCAGTGCATTTGTCCTATCAGCTAATCACAGGAAATATCATAAGAAATAACAGACCTACGTAGGTCACAGGGTTTGTTGTGGACCTCGCAAGGAAGTGCGTAGAAGGATTACAAATGAACTGGGCGAAGTACTTGTTCAACCAACTAGAATTAGACTACTGTGAAGCTCAAGTTCAGGGCTATGAATTCCACTTTAGCTTCCTCTTGATCCTCATTTCATTTATTGCTTGGGAGATGCCAGAAGGTGTGACCTTCCTGGACATTAAGTCATTCGAGATGCTCAATGTGAAGTTCACCACGATTTGGTACTCGAGCGATATGGGAAAACAGTGGAAATCGAGTGTGGTATTTCATACATATTATCTCCAACTGAAAAGGGCTATCGAGGTTGTCCCTCACATGACACAAAACACCCTGCACTAGTTCAGACCCCTCATGAAGTTTCACACAGATTGACACTTCACTTATATCACCGTGCACGCAGATGAGCATAAAGAATAGCTTCAGTCATACTACAAGCTCACAGAGGAGGACCTCTAAGAGATAACCAAGGATTGGTTTGTAGAACTTCTCATCCCCGCTGTCCCTATAGAAATGTCAGACTCAGAACTAATTGGCAGCTCGGAGGCCACTCGTGAAGTACATGACACACTTGGAACTAGTAGAAGGAAAAAGACAGAAGAGGTCCAACAACTGAGTAGTGCATCAAAAGACACTACTTTAGATTCACTTGGAGGATGAGGTGATGATGAAGTAGAGAAAGAGGACACCAATGGAAAAGATGATCAGTAGAAGCAAGGTGAAGTAACACTTCCTAGGGATCCTATTGATGAGGTTGATCCCTCGAAGAAAAGAAAGGTCTCCCCCAAGAAACCTACCTCGTCGAAGAAGTCAATAGCTAGAAAAACCATGATGCAAATTGTGCTCACAGTCGATGTATTTGACTTCATCATCGTCATTGTAGCAGATGCCTCACAGGACATCTTGCACAAACATGAAGCCAAGAAGGAGGAGATGTACGACATAATCGAGGTTGAACTTAGAGGGATACAACAGGCCCTTCAATCCATCCGCGTAGTGTCCACCGTGACCCCATCATTAGAAGAACCTGAGTTGGCAGATAAGCCTACCCAACTCCGCAGACTAGCTGATGCGACCAAAGCTCACCTCTGTCACGCACAGGAAGAAATAGAACAAGCCATAGAGGCCCTAAAGAAAGTGCAAAAATTAGTCATCGAGCCTTCTGGGTAGGAGAAGGTTGCCCTCCAAACTAAGTTTGAAGAGGAGATAGCACATATCCAACAAGAGAAAGAGAAGTTTCTCGTAGAGAAACTCAGAGTCTAAGAAGAAGTCAGTAGAGCACTTCTCTCTATGATGGGCTTAGAGCCAAAGGAAGAGGACCAAGTGGAGCAATAAGTAGCTCAGCTCGCGGAAGCTATCCAACAACTTCAACAAAGAATAGCATACTTAGATCTACGAAAAGTGTCCAGCACTCCACAGGATGTGCAAGATCAAAGAGAAGCAACTTCTTGAAGTGCAATTGAGAGAATCAAGACCCTCGCCATGGAATGTAAGAAGCTAAGTGATCATAGTGCCCAAACTTATGAGAAACTCACTGAGGATCCTGAATTGAAGGCACTGGAGTCAAAGCTCCAGGAGGCAAAGAAACAAGCAAAAATAGTATAGGCACAGTTGAATCCCCTGTCAGCCATTGAGAGAATGAAGTGATCCCAATAACAACTCACTTCTCAATAGCACATCCACAACATTCAGAGAAAAGTCATGGAAGTGACTCAGAAGCTCCAACCAATACAGGACGAGACTTTCCAACTATTTGCAAAGATTGAAGGTTGAGGAGAAGAACTAGAGTAGATAATCATTGCAGCTGAACAACGCTTAGAGGGACCTGACAACGAAGAAGTTATCCAAGAGTTCACCGAGAAGGAGGCCTTGGCGCAACAACAAGTCAAAGCAGCTCAATCCAATCTTGAGGCTTTTGAAGCAGAGCTACCCAGACCAGAGTGACTCGGGACAAGTCACAGGTGAGTGTTGGGGGCATGTTGGCACTTGACCAAGTTTTGGATATCCTTGGTCACTTTTGACCTATTTTGGGACTTTGACAGGCTGTGGAAGGCAGAGCGTAAGTCGAAGCAGAGATCGCAGGATCTCGGCCCCTTTTTAGGGATTTTTGGGTTTTGGTCTTATGTAACGGGTATGGGAATGTCATCCCATGGGTTTACCCATGGTTAGGCCTATTTTGTAATGTATAAATAGAAGTTTAGGCAATGTAAGGAAAAGAAGAGAAAAGTTTTTGGTACCGTGCTAAGTGCTACTACAGATTGTAAGTGCTTTTTGCATACTATGTGAGACTTGCAGGGTTAAGTGCAAGTCACTGTAAGAGACTGTGTAAAGGCTTAGTGCTGTAACATAGCTCGAGGAAGGAGGATCTAGCGAAGTGCACAGATCTCCTATCCTATGCATAGTAGGATTTTGTCGATCTGTGCATATAAATGATTAACATAAGATAATAGAAGAGAAGAAGAGTTGGTGGACGTAGCCCCAGACTGAGGGTGAACCACGTATATCCTGTGTTGTTGTGATTTGTGCAATGTATTGATGTGTTTATATGTTTACTTGCTTAAGTGTTTTGATATAGATGAATGGTAGATAGATCTGCAGATGCTTTGTGCTTAATGATGTAAATGAATGCTAGATCTGATCTATTTATTTATGCTAAGCGTTGCTAGATGTTAGATCTGGTTGAATACTACGATGCTCTGTAGTTAGGATTTTATCTGTGAAGTAGATATTGGTTAAATACTGATGAAATATAGCTGTCAAGTGCTCTGTTAAGGTGTTTTGGTGTCCCATCTAGGGTTTCAGACATCTGAATCCTGCAACCACCCCTACCTCTACCTCGAGTGAGACTTCATATTCTTCGCAGGTGTTACCGAAAGGGATGGTAGTTAGGGTTTTTTCGGTGCTCTCTTGAGCATTGAAACTTGGGTTTGCCCCTGTGCCAACACATGCATTGGACAATTTGCAAGGAGAGTTGAGGAAGCTTAAGACACCATCCTTTGATGGTGAACGAGAAAGGGAAGATGATGTTGAGGCATTGTTTCTTGGGCTCAAGAGATATTTTCAATTGTATAACTATTCAGCAAACCTAGAAGCCATAATTTCCATCTACCATTTACATGGGAAAGTTGTTATGTGGTGGGACTAGCTGAAGCAAGTTGAGCATATTAATGAGAATATGATCAATTGGAAGCAGTTCAAGAAGTATTTTCATAAGGAGTACCTCTCAGAGCACTTTTATGACAAGAAAATGCAAGATTTCTTTGAACTTAGGCTGGGAAGCATGACCATGGCATAGTATGAAAGGAAGTTCTTGGAGTTGCTAAAGTATGTGGAGTTTATAAAAGATGAGAAGGTGAAAGTACAAAGTTTTTTGAGTGGGATTCCATCCTTTATAAAGAAAATATTTGGTATGATGAGCCCAAGACCTTGAATGAGACCATTAGGAAGGCTAAGTACTTGTATGAGCAAGGCCAGGGTAGAGAATCCATGCAGAAATCTTGGAAGGATAAGAAGAAGCAGAAGTCTGATTAGATGAAGAAGAGATCCAAACCTCCTTTCAACAGAAATGAACCTCATAAAAATCATCAAGACCAGTATTCTAAGGATGAATCCATGAAATAAGTCTCCTTGGGAAAAAGTATAAGACCACCAATCCAATGTTGGGGATGCAAAGAAGATCACTTGTACAAGGATTTCCCTCACAGAAAGGCTAGAGTGAAGACCATGCACAAAACCCAAGAGGCTACAATAGTATAAGACATGGGAAGGATTTATGCATCTTTAGATGATCAACAAGCAGAGTACCAATCCAATATGATCGAGGAGGAAGGAAATATCATAAATCAACCTGTTGTTATTTTAATTTATTTAGGAGAAAGTCATTGTTACATTGATCCTAAAATAGTGGATAGATTACATTTGGAGAAAAGTAATCTTGGAAAATTAAGTTTGGTCTAGCTAGCCACTAGAACCAAAAGGAGAATCTTCCATAAGTCTTAATGGTGTGAATACTAGTGTTGATTTGAATATCATACCATTAGGGTCTTATGATATTCTAATTGGAATGATTTGGTTGGACATGCATCAGGATGTCTTAGATTGTCATAGCAAGACATTTACATGTCTTGATGAATATGGCAAATAGAGCACTATGAAAGGAGTTCCAAGACCCATATCTATAAGGGATATTTCATCCTTACAGCTGAAGAGATGTTTCAAGAAAGAATGTCAATTTTATGCATTCCATGTGGAGGAGATAGAAAATAAAAAGGGGCCAAGCCTTGAATCTTTTTCAGTACTATAATAATTTGAAGATGTATTCCAAGCAATACCAGGGTTTTCACCAAAAAGGGAAATAGATTTCTCTATTGATTTAGTGCCAGGATCTTCCTCAGTGTCAAAATGATCTCGCAGAATGAGTGCACCAGAATTAAAAGAATTACAAATGAAGTTGGAATAATTGTTGAAGAAAGGGTACATACATCCAAGTGTTTCAACTTGGGGATCACCAATACTCCTTGTCAAAAATAAGGATGGAACTTTGAGGCTGTGTATTGACTTTTGATAGATGAATAAGTCCACTATAAATAACAAGTATCCTCTACCCAGAATTCATGACCTCTTTGATCAGCTAAGAGGAGAAAATATATTTTCAAATATAGACTTGAGATCAGGGTACCATTAGATAAGAATCAAAGAAGGAGACATCCATAAGACAACCTTTAGAACTAGGTACATGCATTATGAATTTGTAGTGGTGTAATTTGGATTGTCCAATGCACCAACTATCTTTATGTGCTTAATGAATGGAATATTCAAAAATTACTTGAATAAGTTTGTCATAGTATTCCTGGATGACATACTTTTATATTCTAAGTCAGAGGAAGAGAATGAACATCACCTAATATTGGTATTGCAAGTGTTGAGGGAACATCAGTTGTATCCCAATATTAGTATGTGTTATTTTTATCAATAGCATATTCATTACTTAGGGAACATTATTTCAGAACAAGGTATAGCAGTAGACCCAGAGAAGATTGAATTCATTAGAGGATTTCCAACACCCAAGAGTGTTTCAGAAGTCATATATTTTATGGGGTTAGCTTATTACTAGAGAATATTTATAGAAGGGTTCTCTAAGATTTCTCTTCCCATCACTTCTTCACAAAAGAAGGGAATTAAATTTGAATGGACATATGAGTGTGAAGAGAAATTTAATCTATTGAAGGAATTACTTACTAGTGCACTTGTTATAAGTATTGTTGACCCAAATGAAAGTTTTTTGGTATGTATAGATGCATGCAATGAAGGACTTGGTGGAGTCCTTACTCAAAATGGACATGCCATTGGTTATGAGTACAGAAATATTAAATAACATGAGAGAAACTATTCCACGCATGACTTGGAACTTGCTTCCATTGTTCACGCATTGAAGATGCGGAGGAATTATCTCATGGGGAAGAGATTTGAACTAAGAACAGGCCACTATGGTCTGAAATATCTTTTTGAACAACCAAATTTGAATTCCAGGCAGACAAGATGGCTGAAATTTTTAAGTGAATATGACTTTGACATCAAACATATCAAAGGAAAAGAAAATAAAGTTGTTGATGCACTTAGTAGAAGAGTACATCTCGTGCACGCTACAACTATTAGTATGCATCAGTCATATTTAGAGAGAAAATATTTAGATGTTGTTGTCACAAATCATCATTACCTACATGTAAAAGAAAGATTACAACATGAAAATGTACAACAGAAAATGAAAGAGTATGAGCTGAAAGAAGATGGATTACTTATGCATAAAAATAGAATTTATGTTCCTAGTTCCGGACAAATCAGGAATTTGGTGTTAAAAGAAATGCATAATGTTCCATATGCTGGAAATCCCAGTTACCAAAAAAAAATTGTGGCAGTAAGAAGCCAATTCTTTTGGTCGGGAATGAAAAAATATGTTGTTGATTACATCACTAGATGTATGGAATGTTAGAGAGTGAAGGTTGAGCATAGGCACCCAACAGGTTTTCTACAACCCTTACCAATTCCAGAGAATAAATGGGAAGTGGTAACCATTGAATTTATAACAAAATTTCCCAGGAAAACAAGACAACATGATTTAATCATGGTAGTGGTTGATAAATTGACAAAGGTTGTTCATTTTGTTCCTATAAAAACAACTCATACAAAAACTAATATTGCAGAAATTTACATGAAAGAGATTGCTAGGTTGCATTGGATACCCAGGAAAATTGTCTCAGACAAAGACACAAAGTTTACTTCAAATTTATGGAGGGGATTGTTCAAAGGATTTGGTACAAACTTGAAATTTAGCACATAATATCATCCACAGTCAGATGGGAAGACAGAAAGAGTCAACCAAGTAATTGAAGACATGTTGAGAATGTATGTGATGGATAAGCCATCTAAGTGGGAAGATTACTTGCACTTGGTTGAGTTCGCCTATAATAATGGGTATCAAGCTTCATTGAAAATGAGCCCATTTGAAGATTTGTATGGTAGGAAATGAAGTACTCCAGTGAGTTGGAACAACCCAATAGACAAAATGGTACTTGGGCCAGAATTTCTCAAGGATATGGAAGACCAAATGGTTAGAATTAAGCAGAATTTAAAGGCAACTCAAGATAGACAGAAAGTTTAATAGGACAACTAGATAATTTAAAGTGGGGGAGCATGTGCATTTAAAAGTGAATCCCAAGAAGAGATCTTTGAAGTTGGGTATTTGTACAAAAATGGAACCGAGGTTCTATGGTCCATTTGAGATATTGGATAGAATAGGGCTAGTTGCATACATGTTTGCATTGCCTGCTTCCATGAATGTGATCCAGGATCTTTTCATCATGACTTATAAATAATTGTATTAAATGAGCATAAATTAAAGTGCACCATTAAATAAGGGAAAACTTATAAATGAAGAGACATAAGCATCATATCTGAACACAAAAACTTGATAACAGAGTTCATCCCTGGTGGACTACGTCTCTAGGTCCTGCTCTCAAATCGGTAGGATCTTTTATTAACTCAGCAAAAGAACTTGGAAAATACATAAATATACCTCATTCTGAAATCAATTTGCGGAAATAATGCTCAGATCAGAAAAAAAATATCACCATTGGATTTGTGGCATCAAATTACCCAAAAATGACTATCTCCACACTCTGATCTGACTCTGGCACTCCCAGGCCCAACAGAAATCCTGTCTCGGTTTCCATGCCCTTTGTTCTTGAAATTATGACATCATATGTCTCGAAATACATGTCAGATTATATAGTACGGTTGCGCACCTTCCCCCCCCAACTCTGGTTGAATACACATTTTTAAATAATAAAGGTGGTGGATGTACCAAGCCACATCCTCGGGTGTGCTGGTTAGGGCAGAGTTTTAAAGGCTTTGTACTAGACGAAGGTTCTGGGGTTGAACCCGTTAGACTCCATTTTTGGTAATGGTTAACATATATATTTATATGTTGTTTGAACCTCCACTATGTTTAGCATCCCACTAGAAACTCTGCTAAAAACTGTATAGATTTGGTGTGGTCCGCCAGATTTGGTGGACCTGCCATTTCCTTTTTTTAAAACAGAAATCATTCACGAGATAACATTGAGCATTCTCAGTATGCCACGTGTTGCCCCATGATTGGGCCACGTGGAGCCTGCTAATATGCCTACTTGTATGCAGATGTGGCTCACCCTATCACTTCCATACTGACATGTGGTGCTCCCTGGGTGGTGCCATCTGGCATCTCCTAGGGGTGGCACTTTCCTATTGGTCCATATGGACCCCTGGGAAGTCCATAGGTTGGTGAAACATGGCATCCTGTGGTGCTTCCAAATGGCATGATGACGTTAGCATATGTACGATCATGTCACCCTACCATGTCATCTACTGACGTCATGTTGACGTCAGCAGTATGAATGATGATGTGTCCCCTATTGATTAGTCCTAGTTGACTGCAAATTTGATGGTGAATATCTTTCAAACCATAACTTCGTTTGACGAGCCATTTGCGTCGTTAGAAATATTGTGATGCACTCTTTGCGATCATGTCGGTTTCACTAAGTTTTGGGAATTTTAATTTTTTCCCTTTCTCCACCTATTGGAGCCATTCTGAGCGTTCTGAGTTGCCTTTGTGATTTATGAGTTATCTTTAGCCTTCTTTGGATCCTTTTTGGACCATGCCTTCCCACTGAGAGATTTTTGGACCACCAAAATCTTTCATCAATCAACTGGTAAGTGATGGAAGAGTTCCCTCAGTTTGTCCTTCTCGATCCACTTTTCTTTTCTTGGATGGGTGCCCTTTAAGCCTACTCGAAGATAATCAACATCACCCCTACGTGAATTCCTCGTCCTCCTTTCCAGGATGATATCTTCCTATAGCTCATCCAAGTACTCGGGTGAAAACTCATCAACTGATGGAATTGAAACTTCCTCATCTTTATCCATGATCATGGGAGGCTCAAAAAGTTTCAAGTTCTCAACATTCACAACTGAGTAAATCTGCATATAAGGTGGAAGATAGAGATGAAAATCATTGGTACTAATTTTCTCTAATATAGTGAAAGGTCCATATTGAATGGGCTTGAGTTTCTTGCTATCACCCTTCAGCCTCTCCTTATTGATGTGAAGCCATACCCAGTCTCCAACCTGGAACTAATGATCAACCATGTGCTTATCATGTCGATCTTTATACTATGCTTGACTTTTATCCAATTGTTCCATGACTGCCTGGTGTGTCTGATGAATCATGTGGATGAACTTGTAGGCTCTGTCCTTTATTTGATCTTCATTTACATCGACATCTCTCCTGTTTGATCTTCTTTCCTATAAAGCTTGTTGTGTTTTATTGTATGATTCCTTGATAACATACATAGGTTTATATTGAGTTTATGCTATTACTATCACTTTGGTTGGTTGCATTCTTTTCCAGGATCATCATTGTATGAGTGTTGGAATGGAGCTAGGATGGTGATGGTGAGAGGAAGCGACGTTTAAACGGTATGTTACCTATCCCTCCTTAGTTAGTAAAATCAATATCTAAAACTTAAGGAAAGCATCATGTTCTGGTGTGTTTTGTTCTAGATCTAGGTGGATATAGGGAGATCTATTAGTGTCTGCACCTACTAATTTATCCAGTAACAAAATTGGCGACTATACTGGGGAAAAGAAGTTGCATGTTTGGGGCTTATACCTAGAGTCGCGAGCATAGTTCTTCTCATGTGTCTAGCTTGTTAAAAAATTAAACAAATTCCCCCTCTCTGTTTGAGTCAAGTTCTATGTCTAGTATTTGAAGCTTCATTTCATTCATCTTTGCAGTTGGATGAAACAAAGCTTTGGGAACATTGCTTATAGCCTCTAGACTTCATGTTGATGTTAGAGCCACCAGCTTCTTAAGCTGGGGGCTAAGTACCAACCATGCATTGGGAAGTCGCAAGCATAGTTTTCTATGGTTCAAGCTTGTGTAAAAATGAAGCCAGCTACCCCAAGCATAGTTTCCTCTGGTTCAAGCCTATGTAAAAATGAAACCAGGTATAAGCATAGTTTTGTTTAGTTTTTAAGCTTGTGTACAAATTAAAATCTATCCCAAGCATAGTTTTGTTTTGTTTTAAAGCTTGCGTAAAAATGAAAACAATCCCGAGCTTAGTCTTTGTTCTTTCTCATGCTCGTAAATACATAAGAATAATTTACCGAGCTCAGTCTTTGTTCTTTCTCATGCTCGTAAATATGTGAGAATGAAACCGAGTATAATTTTATCACTTTTTCAGACTCGTAAAGGTTATATGAAAAAGGAACCCACTGGAGTTTCCTCTAAGCTCTTTTCAGACTCTCTAAACATGAAAAGATTGTCGAGTGATCTTGTTCTTTTCATGCTCGTTAAAGTATTTGAAGAAAACATTCAACGGGTGATAGTTTATCACTTTTTCGGTCTCGTCGAACTCATTTATGAAAAAGGAATTGAGATAGTTCTCTTTAAGTGTTTTTCAAACTCTCTAAACATGAAAAACCTCTGAGTTTGATTTCTTTGGACTCATAAAAAAAACATTGAAAGGCCCATGTGGGACCGAAATACTCCTTCCTATGGTTCGTTAAACATACTCTGAGGGACTCATCTGAAGGATGAGCTTATGTTTCAAGCATATGTTATCCTCCTCAAGCTTGTGTAAAAATAAAGAGGTACTCACCAGAAATGGTGGGGGGAAATTTGGGAAAGAAACGTGTCTAAACGTGTATTCCAAGGAAGAGTCACTTTTGAACATGACACCCTTTCACTCACCTTGTGTCTAGGTTTGAAAATCCACTTGTCTGTTGATTATACTCTTTATAAGATTACTTGTTGGTCTGTGATAACTGTTGTTGAGTCAGTATTTCCAAGATAGTTGTCATGTCATCAATATGTTCAAAGGGATGTTCAACCCAAAAAGTCATCTATTGCGTCAGCCATTTCTGCAGTCCTTAAGCATTCTATTGCATCACCCATCCCTGAGTCAGTCCTGAATCACTTGTTATTCTTATCTGCATCAAATATTGTTACCCGTTTCATGTCATTAATGGAGGATACATTAAGGCCTTCCTGTGACGAGTCTTTTCCTGTCGACTTCAACTCATTATCCATGAATTAGACTTAGAAACTAATTGGTACCTTGGAACTTGCATGCCCCAATGGCAGGTTTCCTCACTTTTGACAATGGGTTTTCATTATTGACCCCTAATCAAGAGATTTCGCAGAGTGTTCGACTTCAACTCATTAATCACAT
>SNQJ01S0036589.1:73488-92814 GCA_010110895.2 Picea sitchensis
ATCAATATATAGGAGAGAATGAGATGGTTACTTAGATAAGAATGATCCCACAATATCAGGGAATCCAGTATAAGGATAACCATTCGAATGCCAACCCATTCTTCTAGAAGATTCCCTTCTAGAACCATCGAGAATTCATCTTTCTCCAAGCTTTAGAGAAGGTTCGCACCCTAGCTATATAGCACAGTGCGAGAAGTTCGCACCCTGGCTTAAGGAAGCCTGCGAGAATGGGTCATTCTCGCACCCTGGGGTACTAGCAACCTACAAACTCTCTTCAAAAGTAAGTTTTCTAGGAAGAGATGAATGCCATTTTTCTCAGGAGAAAGTTCTTATGAGGAGCCTGAGTACACCATCATCAATACACCATCATGATGACCAAAATCATGGGTAACACCCATCCTCCCTTTCTTCCCCTATATAGATCCATTATACTTTCCTAATGAGAGAACATGGGCACAATTTGTGCACAATGGTCACAAATCTCGCTCGGGCCCTTTAATTTTTTTTATCAATAAGAATGCATGCATGTTCGCAGGACCATGCATGCATTCTTAATTAATATCACACACATTTTCTTAATATTGTGCACATAGTTTTTCCACTAAACCTACATGGAAATCCATGTGTAGGTTCGGTCATATCCAAATCTATAGGTATAGGAACACGTACACATTTGTAATAACTTGCACACATTCTTGTGATTGAATGTTCTTAATCATGCCCTTGCCACGTTTTCAGCCACGAACTTCTTGAACTCACCCGATGCTACCAAAAATCATTTATTTATCTATTTTTGTCCTCCCTCTCCTACATATACCCCCCTCACTATATCACTCTCATTCTCCCTCTCTACCCCCCCTGTCTGTCTCCCTCTCTCTCCCTCACACTCTTATACATGGTAATACCTAGATATTGCAAGACTTAGACATCAAAAGGCATGGAAATACCTAGAGCTAGACTTTACCTTGGCATGCCTTAGACTCTCACTATTGGAGATAGTTCACACACACCTAGGATTTATTTTTCCAAAGGTTTTTCCTATGTTTATTAGTCATTATTCAGTCTCCTATATTTTAGGGAGAATATTCCTATAGGAGAATATTCTCTTCAGTTCACACTTCAATTTGATCAATTGAGTGGAGTCTAGATGCCACATTGGGATCATCATCATGTAGAATTGGTATCATCACCATGCAGTATTGGGATCATCACTAGATAATTCTCATTGTCCTTGGGATTATCACCAGACTAGCACATTACTCATGATTCCTCGATCTCCTCCTCACTTCACTATGTTTCAGTCAATTAATTGAAGACTAGGAGACTAGTTAACTTAGACTAGGTGGAAATTCACTCTCGTAACTTCCTGAGAGACTAGACTAGGTGGCAGTTTACTCGTGTAATTGCTGGTGTGTGTAAAAATCACTCTATACCACCACTATGGTGCATTGGATTCTCCTCCAGTGTGCATTAATTGATTTATATAGAGTATATCATGTGTAAATTATCATTCATTCATTTTGGTTAATGAAAATTCTTCCATTCTTTCTCTCTTGCTTCTCTTTTCTCATATTTTCTCTGCAAATTGTGTATATCATTTTCTATATAGATCTATTCTTTGTAGGTTCAACACATTTACATGGTATGAGAGCTGACAGACTGCTAGAGAAAAGATGCACTGGATTGTTTTTACAGGTACCGAAGATTGAAGAGAACGGAAAAATGGAATTTCCAAAAGAATTCATTCTTACACCGTACAATTTATTTGCATGGAAGGAGAATATGATGGTGAATATTCAAGGTAGACGACTATACAGGTTAACCATGGACACATATACTGAACTCACATTAGCCATAGAAAAATCCAAGTATCTGAATTGAATGGATGAATCATTTGGAACTATTTGCAATCTCATTTCTCCTGAACTCCTCTTTCACATATCCTTCTGTAAAACCCCCAATTAAGGATGGACTACCATGGACGGGATTTTTGGAAAATAGGACGAGATGAGGGGAAACATTCTCAATATGGAATTTCTCACATTGGATCCAAAAACCTTCGACAATCTCCAAGATTTCTTTACCAAAATAAGGATTTGTTGTCACAACTCAAGGCTTGTAGGGTTGACAAATCTAAGGAGGAGAAACAAATAGTTCTCACCATTATCTCCAAACTTGGTCTAGAATAATCAGTTTTTGTATCCACATTTCATTCAGTTAGTCTCACCTCTAGAGCCACCTGGAATATTCCCTCTCTTGATGTCTTTATTGAATCTATGACACAAGAGCATAATAAGCTTATCAACATGGGAAAAATCAAAGGACCAAAGGTGCATGCATTTACAGTGCATGATGGTAGTGGTCATAAAAATCATAAATATAAAGAAAAATACAAAAGGAAAGCACATGAAAATCCAAAGAAGGAAGGGTACTCAAAACCCTTCAACGATGCCTCTAGATCCAAAGGTGGAAAGGGAAGAAAAGGAGAGAAATGCACTTACTTCCATAAAGGACTCCATCTAGAATCCACATGTATGCAAAAAAAAATAGATCAAATGGCCCAAATACTTCATCAAAACAACGTTGGAGATCACATCCCCAAGGGTGCCAAGAAGAAGAAGCCAGAAGATCAAAATCCCAAGAAAGACAATTCTAGCCATGCTTTGATTTCCATCAACTCCTCTCTCGATGCTTGGATCGTAGATTCAGGTGCATCAAACCACATGGAAGCCACAAAAGAATTATATTCTTCATTGGATGCATGCAAAGGTCCTCCTATTCTGATGGGGGAAAACTCTCCAGTCGAAGTCTCCGACAAAGGAAGAATTGAAATCACAAATGGAAGCTTCGAGAATGTGCTACACGTTCCCAAACTTTCTGTAAATATTCTTTCCATGTATCAAATGAAAAACTCTGTCACCAAAAAGAGAGTCATATTCACACCTGATGCAGTGGATATCTATGACATGAAAACCGATTCCAAGGTTCCTACCAGTGAGGTAAATCATCAATCCGGACTCTACACATTTTCTGAATTATTGAACCAGATTTTGCATTACTGCTTACCAATGTTGATGAAAGAAATAGGATATGGCATGAAAGGTTTGGGAATTTAAATTTCAGATATATGCAATATCTTAAAAAGCAAGTAATGGTTGATGGTCTACTTGACATCCACTTCTCCAAAGGAATTTGTGAGGGATGTTTTCTTGGAAAACACCCTTAAGGGAAATTCGACAAAGGAATGACTTAGAAGGCTTCCTCTCCTTTAGGTCTGATCCATAGTGACCTCATGGGCCCTTTTCCACATCCATAAATCAACAAAGAAAGGTACATGTTAATTTTGTTGATGATTTCTCATGCTTCACATGGATTTTCTTTCTCAGGAAAAATCAGATCTCTTTCAACACCTCAAATATTTCAAAGCCCTTGTTGAAACATAGTCTAGAAAGAAGATAAAATTCCTACAAACAGATAATGGGGGAGAGTATGTCAATAATGAGATACAAAATATTTTTCATGAGTCCAAGATTCAGTTGTAGCACACGGTTCCTTATACTCTGCACCAAAACAAAGTTGCTAACCAGAAAAATAGATCTCTAAAAGAGATGGCATCTTGCATGCTACATGAAAAGTCACTTCCACAAAGATTATGGGCTGAAACACTTAATTGTGCAACCTACATCCAAAATAGATCTCCCCATAGATATGTCAAGGATAAGACTCCCTACGAGGATTGGTGAAGCCTCAAACTGGAAGTGACCCACTTTCATATTTTCTATTCATGTGCATGGGCTAGGATTCCCTCTAAGAAGAGGAAGGAACTTGATCCATAGAGAACAAAGTGTATCTTTGTTGGATACCCCGATGGTATGAAGGGATACAAACTGATTGATATTTCCTCAGACTGACTCATCATTGAGCGTAGTTTCCAATTTGAGGCCTATGATGTAGATGCAGAGCTAGATCCAAGGGCCAAGTGTGCCAATACTACTCTTCAGGATGCATGGGATCTTGTTGGGGATCCAGCTGATACTAGGAGGAATCGATTTGATTTTGGGGATCCTCCTCTTTCTCTCACTTCCATTGAACTGATGCCACCCAGGCATCTTTTCTTGGTTCAGTTTTCAGATCCATAGTCCTATGGAGAGGCTACTGGAAATGATCCAAATTTATGCAGGAACGTAACAGAATAGACAAATAACCATAAATACAAAGATGCAGCAGAAATAACACTTCATTTCATTAATATCAAAGAACTGAAATTTGTTTACAGACAGAATGGAAATAAAATAGCTAGGGCGTTGGTAGATTATCTATGAGAAGATATGTGGCGGCTACAGGCCTAATAAATATGTGTTACAATGAGGCTTGAAGGCCTATATATTATTGAGAAACAATGGAAAACCATAAACATCCAAAAAGCTAACCCTAGGAGATGAAATGCCATAATATGGGCCTCATCGAGGTAAATTGGTACATCAATTTCTCGGGGTCGTAACTTTGGCATACTATCTTCGTTTAATGAAACTGATATATCGTTAAAAATATCTATATGAGGACTACAAATACTAACAATGAATATCAATTTTGCAACAAACTTATATTCACCTGAGGTTTGATGCCCAAAAAACATTGTTTAGGGCCTCAAAACGGCTCTGGAAGTTCAAGACCCGAAAAACTGCCAAAATAGTAAATTGTGCTACAATTATGGAAACTGAAAAACTGAAAGAAACAATGGTGGGGGTCCAAGTGGAATAGGTGGGTGGACACCAATATCCACCTAGATCATTCCTCCCCCACTAGGAAGAAATGGTCCCCATTGTGTTCAGTTCCTCCATGAGATGAGGAAACTTTTGTTGAACTTGGTCCCTGGTGAGCCACTTGCCTCGGTGAAGGAGTTGGCCTTCCTTAACAACTCGATATAGATGGATCCTCTGCTAGTATATATTATTGATATATGTGTCCATAATCGAATCAGTTGTGGCTTTTTCCATGCAGTCTGGGTTTAAATTTGTTGGTGAGAGTTGTTCTTCCATGTTGGATGTGTCTAGTAGTGGTGGAAAGTAGGGTCAGAGGTGGTCCACATTGAACATTAGGTGTAGACCAAGGAATGGTGGAATACTGAGCTCGAAGGCATTGTCCCATACAACCTTGGTGATGGTGTATGGCCCATATTGGAGTGGGAAGAGCCTGCAGTGGGGTCCAGTGAGGTGCTCCTTCTGCAAATGTAGCCACACTTTGTCGCCCATCTGGAAGTTGTGTTCCACACGATGCTGATCAAGACGCTTCTTGTACTTAGCATTGGATCTATCCCATATGTCATGAACCTATTGGATAATGTGTTGAATGTGATCAATGAAGTTGTTTACCTTGGCAGCTTTAGACTGGACATGAGCCGAATCATCCTCAGTAGTTGCAAATGGCATGGCTACATCAATGGGACATAATGGCTGGAATCCCAAGGCCACCTGAAAGGGGATGTGGTCGGCTGAGTTGTGGAGGGCCCGGTTATGGATATGTTGTATATAGGGGAGGATCTCATCCCATGTGCATGGATTATTTGAGTTGTACATGCACAAAATGTGTACGATCATCCTGTTGATGACCTCTGTCTGGCCATCAATTTGGGGATGGAAAGTTGTGGACTTAGTGAGCTTGGTGTCCAGCATTGACCAAAGGTTGGACCAAAATGTATTAAGGAACCTACTATCCCGATTTGAGATGATATACGGTGGGATCCCAAAGTGTACCCACACTCATTCAAAGAAGAGTTTAGCAGTGGCTTCTGCTATGATATCCTTCTTGCAGATCATCATAATGGCCATCTTCGAGAATCTATCGACGACCAAGAAAACACAATATTTTCCATGCTTAGTATAAGGAAGTCCCGACATGTAATCTATGGATATGGATTCCCATGGTCGACTAGGGGTAGGCAACGAAGTATATAGGCCTTGATTCTTGATGTTCGGTTTTGCAATGGCGCAGGTAGTGCAGGATCCGATGTACTTCCCGACATCCTATTGAAGGTTTGAGCAATAGAAATACTTTTGTAGTACTGCCAGTGTTTTCTCGACCTCGAAATTCTCATTGAACTGACTGTAGTGTGCTTCCTAAATCATCTTGGCATGCTCACTTGAAGGAGAACAAAGGTGTCCTAGGTGACATAGTAGTGCATCCTGGAGGTGAAAATTTGGAACTCAGTTACCCTCCCAGAGCGTCTTGTATGTGTGGCTAAATTCTGGATCACTCTTGTAGATAAGCAGGAAATTAGAAGTGTCATGCCTACAAGAGTTGAGAATGGTGGCCATCGCCATTATCGGTGATCGGTTGGGGCAGTATTCAACATTAATGGTGCTTCCCTTCTTGTACTTGATGTTAAATTGAAACTGTTTCAGATATGTCAACCACTTCTAATGACGATTTCACTGCAACTTCTCTTGTGTCTGTATGAACTACAGGGGTTGGTGGTTTGTGTGGATGTTCGTTTCCTTCCCCAAAATGTAATGATTCCATTATCGGCAAGCCTGGACAATGGAATACATCTCTTTTTCATAAGTGGGATACTTTCAGACTGTGTCAGAAAGTTTCTCATTGTGATATGCCACTAGATGCCCCTGTTGAGTAAGAATTGCCCCAATAGCATAGTAAGAGGCATCCGTATTAATCTCAAATGGTTGTTGCAAGTATTGTAATGTGAGCAATAGAGCTCAACAGAGGTGATGTTTCAATTCTACAAACTCCTTCTGTTGATATTACGACCAAAAGAATTTTTCTTTCGCTCCTCCCTTGGTGACTTGACTCAAGGGCCAAGTGATATGAGAGAATCCCAACACGAACCTGCGATAGAAATTAGCAAGACCCAGAAATATGCGAAGCTCTGTTAGAGTGGTTGGGGATGGAAAATCCTGAATGACTTGGATCTTGGTTGGATCCACATGCACCCCACTCTCATAAATAATGTATCCCAGATACCGAACCTCAATCATGCCAAAAGTGTACTTCTCCAAATTGGCACACAACATGTGTTTCCGCAGTGTTTGGAGGACCTATCAGATGTGGTGGAGTTTCTCTTCCCAGGTCTGACTGAAGTTCAAGATGTCATCCAAGTACACTACTAAAAATGAGTTGGTGAATGGTCGCAATATGTCGTCCATCAGCCTCATGAAGGTTACGGGAGAATTCGTCAACCCGAAAGGCATGACCAACCATTCAAAAAATCCCTCCTTGGATTTGAACGTAGTCTTCCATACATCGGATGGTTTGATTGGTACCTGGTGGTACCTAGAATTCAAGTCGATCTTGCTGAAATATTTCTCCCCTTTGAGTTGGTCCAAAAGGTCATCAATCTATGGGATCGGATACCTATTCCAACTAGTGATATTGCTCAACGCTCGATATTCAATACAGAGTCTCCAAGTCCCATCCTTCTTCTACACCAACATGATTGGGCTCCCACAGGGCATTGAAATTGAATAGATGTGACCTTTCTACATCAACTCTTGAATCTACCTCTTTATTTCATCGTTCTCAACAACAAAGCATCGATAGATCGGTCCATTGGGTAGCGATGCACCTGGGGTCAGATCGATGGGGTGCTTGACATGACAGTGAAGAGGCACCCCTGTGGGTGAGGTGAAGATGTCCCGATACTCCTCCATGACCTTTTCCATTTGTTTTTTTTCATGCAGAGGAGCCTTGTTTGGAGGTCATGGCCACAATATTCTTCTTTGCCTGAACGCAGATCATTAGGAAAAAAAAAATCCCAATTTTGGAAATGAGCTTATTACATTGTTTTGCAAAACCAAAGAGATAGCGGCAGGTGGTGGAACCTCTGGTATCCTATACAACTTATTTCCCAAAGTAATAATAACAATGCGAGGCTGGGACTCATACACAACATGTCTCTTCCACAAGTATGGTTGGCCTAATAATACATCACAAACATCAAGAGGATCAATGTCACATAATATCTCATCGGTGAAGGGATTGATGGTGTAGGGAAGGCGACACTGCTGGATGACACGGAGATCTCGTCCTTGATGAAGCCACCCAATGGTGTACGACTGTGGGTGTGTTTTGGTTGGAAATCCCAACTGCTTCACGACCTCTGCTAAAATGAGGTTCTTTTGGCTCCCATTGTTGACAATGAATTGTAGCAAGGAACCCTTTACCCACATCTGGGATTGGAAGAGACGCTTCGTGTTACACATTATTTTTGTCACCCTTATGACCACTAATGATGTAAACCTATATTTTTCTTTTAGAGGGGTCAATGGCCTCAATTCCTGAAGAAAGAAGGGAGAAGAAATTTTCTTGAGAGAAGAATTTGTATTTTCCTTTGTAAAAACCCTATTAAGGAAGATTTTCGCAGGCTACACTATACGCAGGGTGTGGTGATGACTGATTTCCACACCTTTATCTAAATGTAATATGTAATATGTAATATGTAATATGTAATATGTAATATGTAAATATGTAATATCCCTCGGCCAAACCCAAATGTAAATATAATACAAGTATATTTAAGCTGGTGAGTTGTTTAGACATGATTTTGTAATACACCTGTCATGGCATGGTGCACGCATATACCGCGCAATAAAGGGATGTAATGTGCACATTTATGAATACCATGCATGGTAACTAAAGTGTGTGCAACCTTAGATATGGAGGATACAGTGCGCAGTAACTAATTTCATGCAATATTAAGGTCAGTGAACCTTTGTGTATATAATATCCATTATAGGTTGGCGAGCTAGTATTATAAGCCGGAATGATTATGTCTTGGAATTAGGCCAGTGTGCCTAGATGTTAAAGGGCCAATGCACTTAATTTGTACATGAACTCATGATTAATATAAAATACATCACTACACATAGCCCAACCATGATAAAGAGATTGGGGGACTGAACTTCACCGGTTAGGGAAAGGGAGGGCCAAAAGTCAAGGAAATATTATATTAATATTTCCCAAAACATAGAGTATGGATAATTTTTTCCTAAGTTTTAAAGTTGAGGACAAGTGGATAAAATTAACTTCTAATATGACAAGTGTCAAGTTGGGGACATGCATTGATATCATGGGGAAAATTAGCTGAGGAGTTGGCTCTCACAGAGAAGGGGGGAGACAAACAGAAGTGGGGGGTAAGGGGAAAACCATCAGGCTGACCATCGTTTGGGAAAAGAGTTCGCAATGATCCCAAAAACACTCAGTTATCCATTCAATGACTCCATGACCATTTCACTCATACATTATGTTATCCTTGAGACAACCATTCCACCTTTACGAAACCAGCTTCCCTGTCCCTTTGGTTGGTGTACCTGGTTATCTTGGAGCTGGATTGAAGAAGCGGGTTGTCAGGCCTATGAGTAGTTCTCTGGGCAAGAGAATTGTTGGGGATTTATTTCCATTGGTGCTAAAATACAGCTACAACACTCTGAGACTTTTGGTCTGGCCTGTTGCTGAAGCCCTGGAAGGGAAGTGGGGCAGTCGAGGGACTGTTGAGCAGAGAAGGGGCACACTTCCTTGGGTGAGTCAGTCATGTGGGGAATGAGAGGTTGTAGGTTGTTAGTTGAGTGATCACTTGAGATGAAGTCTTTCTTGTTGTCCATGAGCCTTAGCCTGGATAGGAATCCATTTACCCTGGGTGGAGTTTAGTCCCATCTTGGGGGTGATTCACTGTTGAGAGTGATGAACAATGCAATCTATGGTTGGGAGGTTCATGGATGGTCAACAAGTAGTTGGTAACAGTCTTTCTAAGATAATTACCAATTGTATGAAATATGGATATGTTGTTTTGTTATTTACATGTCCATGTTACGATTTTACCATATATGTGACTATGATTGCCTGTGTGCACATGGGTAATTTCCTATAAATGATGCATATCGTTAATTACTGTTATTTTAATATAAAATTCGTATATTACATAAAGTAATGGTTTGTTATGTTAGATGTAAAACTTCTGCGAGTGTGTTGTATGTATATGTTTAGTTGCAAGTAGTCTAAAAAAGTAAATTTAGGTGGCATTGCTTAGTTGACTACTGGGTATGCTACTGTATGTTCCGCAGTATGGGAATGAAGGACGTTCCTAGAATAGCATGTTCCAGCTTTATGGTTGGGAATGTTACCGACTAGCGTCAGAGCACGAGTGGTTGCTTTGGAGTGGCATTCCCCGACCTCAGGTTGGTCGAGGGGATTGTTACAGTTTGGTAGCAGAGCACAGTTCAACACTGAGCTTGGATGGGACAGAAGGGTGCAATCGAAGTGAATATTCACAGAAAAGTAACTTCAAAGTGACCAAAATTAGAGTCATAGCGTGTGCTTGGAAAAGGTTGGCGTACTAGCATGTGTGGTAAATTTGGCACCGCGCGGGAAACTGTTGCGTGCCATTATGCGGGGTAAATTGTGGCGCGTGGAATATTATTACGTGTAGATGCATACACTGAAAATTAGCCTTGCATGGTAAGCACACCCATAGTAAGGTGCACATGGGGTGTGCAAGTTTTTCTTAATGCCAAGGAGTTTTGTTGGTGTGCACATAAGTATGAGTATAAGTTGTTTCACGATGGTGTATTCAGTAGTATGTGCAGATATTTGAGCATGAAGGAATATGTTAAACTTGACATGGGGTATGCATAAGATGAAAATGCATGTGGAATATCGGTGCGTAGTATCGAAACCGTGTGCAGTAGATGTTGGCGCACAACACCAGAGTAGTGTGCATAAGTAGTCGGTACGACGAAGAAGAAATGCATAGTAGATTTAGGTGTGTAGAGAAGCATTTACCTTGTAATATTGTTATGCATAGTAATATAAATGAACATGGCGAGTTAATGCGCACGAAGTCACTTGGAAGGCAAGGAGTCTAAGTTTAAATTTCATAATAATAAAAGAAACATAAACACATAACCGCATTGAAGCATTAATTAAAAAGAACTCTGAATTTTAATTTCTTCGGATTTAGACAGATAAAAATAAAATATAATATTACAAGAAAAACTTATTATAAAAGAAAACAAGAGTCATAACATCGCCAGATAGAAATTGTAATAAACAGTCTAAAATCTATTTCTGTATTTATATAATCATATTAATCACAATGTTACAAAAGGGTGATGACAACAGTTAACCTGTTGTAGAAAGGACCGTTGAAGAACAAGCCTATCATCTCTTGTACTTCTAACTACGCTACAGGCTATTCAAAATTCACTGATACATCCTTATCTTAGTTGAATATTTACTTCATCTTAGAAATCTCGGCCTTTAAAGAGGAGTCTAACGAAATCGGTTGATTTTCTCCAACGCTTTTGGCCGCTTCAACCGTAGATTCCTCCTTCTTATGCTGCTTAATCCTTTTCTTCTTAGTGACTGGCCTGTTGATGACTAAATCCTTTATAATGGGATTCATCCTGACTTCCAATCGCGAGTCTATGACCAGCTTTGTGTGGAACTTAGTTTCTAGAAGGTGCGCGAGGACCCTTTCCTCCTTATTCGCAGGAAATCCTAGCATGTTGCTTGAATAACCAGTTTCACTCGACTTAGCTTTGTCCATGTATCTCGATTTGGAGATACCGAAATGTTTCTTTACATAGAGGAGGAAGTTGAGCATCTTGAATATTACTACGGTTATGGATACACATATATCTTCATACTTGGGGAGTGGTAATTATAGAACTCCATTTATGAAGCACAGAGAGATTATGTACAAAGAGTGTTCGGTTACCATGCTTAGCCAATTCATTTTGAATGATTAGTTGTTGAGTTTGTTACATGGCGACGTTCAGTTGATGTCACATGGCTACGAAGTACCGAACAAATGGAGTAGGGTGATCTAACTAGCCGTCATCCTCTCCATGAGTGGTGGATTTGACATGTTGGGACACATGATGCCATGTCTTGGAGAAAGTGGTTTCAATAATACCACCTTCTTGCACAAGTGTATCTCAGAAGACACTGCGCATCAACATTCTTGAGACTTGGGTCTTATATAAAATTGTCATGGTGATAACACTAGGAAACTGGGAGTGATAATGTTGATGTGTATGCTGAAAAAAGTGGTGCATATTCTCGTAAATTTCTGAATTGTTAATATGATTAGTTTCAATGGCTGCACGTTTTGCAGAATTAACAACAAATAGGTCAGGATAGACCAGTGTAGATTCCATAGGAATGGAAGAGGCACAGGAAAATTACAGTCATCCAAAGAAGATTATAGGGATGGATGTCCATTTGGGCATGGAAGGAACGAATTCCAATGGACATGGAGAAGAAAGAAACAAAGATATGAATATGGCTGAGACCATTAAGAATTTGCAGAAGGATGTCCAAATCCATAAAGATGATAATGAAAGGCTTATGAAAGCCAAAGAGAAGCAAGATGACTTCAACATCATCAGGATGACTTCAAGTAAAAAGTGCTAGTAAACATCACCATCATTCCCATAGGCATTCCCATAAGAGAGAAGCCAACAACTCAAGTCTATCCCCTATCAGAAGGTATAAGAGATCTGGGGTGGATGAGCTACAAGGAGAAATGAACAAAATCAAACCTCGTACATTTGATGGTGAGCACAAGAAGGATGAAGATGCCGAAACATGGTTGCTAGGCATGAGGAAGCATTTTCAATTGCATATTTATTCTTCTTATGTTGAAGGTAGAATTTCTATCTATCAACTCAAAGGAAAGGCCTCCATGTGTTGGGATCAACTTGTGCAGGTACAACACATTTTAGAGAAAAGTGTTACTTGGAGAGAATTCAAGAAGTATTTTGAGGAGAAATACTTGACCAAGAGATACTATGACAAGAAAATGAAAGAGTTCTTTGAACTCAAGCTTGGAAGTGTGACCATAGATGAATATCAGAGAAGGTTTATGGAACTATTGAAGTATGCATATTTAATTAAGGATGAGACAATCAAGATTCAATGGTACTTAAGTGGATTGTCATCGTTCATCAGTGAAAAAATATAGTATGATGATCCCAAGACATTAGAAAAGACCATAAGGAGAGCTAATTCTTATATGACTAGCTGAAAGCAAGACCAACTTTCCAAAGGGATTGGGAAGACAATAAGAAATTCAAGATGGATCAGAGGAAGAAGGGAGCTAAGCCACCATTCTTCAGAAATAATCCACAATAGAAGCAAATGCATAAGGAAACAAGAGTGACTGACATAGGGAGTCAAGGACCAAGACAACCACCTATGCAATGTTGGGGTTGTAAAGGAGACCATAGGTTCAGAGATTGTCCTCACAGAGGCGAAAAAGGTAGGATTGTTCACAATGTACAACGATCTGAGATAGTAGAGGACATGGGTAGAAATGTGCTAAGGATTTATGCAACCCTAGACAACAAGCAAGCAGACTATCAGTCCCACATGATTGAAGTGGAAGGTATGATCAACAACCAAACCTTTCCTATTTTAATTGATCCAGGAGCTAGCCATAGTTATATAGACCCAAAGATGGTGGAAAGTTTGAATTTACCAAGAAGCAAGCATGGGAAATACTGGTTGGTGCAACTGGCTATAGGAGACAGAAGAAAAGTTAATGAGATGGTTATGTCCTACCTCATAGACATGAATGGACTAAATAATAGGGAAGATTTGAACATCTTACCCTTAGGTTCCTATGGATTTTTAATTGGGATGGATTGGTTGGACCTACATCATGATCTATTGGATTGTCATAAAAAAGCATTCACTTGCTTGGATGAGGAACGGAACCAAAGGAAAGTGCATGGAATTCCCAGGACAGTAACCGTTAGAGAAATTTCAGCATTACAACTGAAGAAATGTTATACAAGGGGATGTCAAATATTTGCAGCTCATATGGAGGAGACACCTAGAGACAAGGTACCAAATCTGTAGGATTATCCAGTCCTGAAAGAGTTTGAAGATGTATTCAAGGAAGTACCCAGACTACCCCCACGGAGAGACATTGATTTCTCTATAGATTTGATGCCTGGAGCAGCGCTAGTGTCAAAGACTCCAAACAGAATGAGTACACCAGAATTGAAGGTGTTGCAAATGCAGCTTGAACAACTTCTGAAGAAGGGGTATATATGCCCAAGTGTATCACCTTGGGGTGCCCCAGTCTTGTTTGTGAAAAAGAAAGATGGAATTTTAAGATTGTGCATTGACTTCAGACAATTGAATAAAGTGTCTGTTAAGAACAAATATCCTCTACCAAGGATTGACGACCTCTTTGATCAATTGAAGGATGCAAGGATATTTTCAAAGATAGATATTAGATCGAGATAACATCAAGTAAGAATTAAAGAAGAGGATATCAACAAGACCGCCTTCAGGACAAGGTATGGTCATTATGAGTTCACAGTGGTACCATTTGGATTGTCAAATGCACCAGTTGTTTTCATGTGTTTAATGAATGGTGTTTTCCGAGAGTATTTGGACAAGTTTTTCATTGTCTTTTTGGATGACATTCTTATATATTCCAATTCAGAGGAAGAGAATGAACATCATTTGAGGCTGGTGTTGCAAGTATTAAGGGAACCTCAGTTCTATGCCAAATTGAGAAAGTGCTCATTTTATCATAAACAAATTCATTATTTGAGGAATATCATCTCAAAATATGGGATAGTAGTGGACCCTAAGAAGGTAGAAGCCATTAGAGAATGGTCAACACCAAAGAATGTGACAGAGGTCAGATATTCCATGGGCCTTGCAAGCTACTATAGGAGATTCATTGGAGGATTTTCTAAGATAGCACACCCAATCACTTCTTTGCAAAGAAAAGGTATGAAGTTTCAATGGACGTTGGATTGTGAAAATGTTTTCCAACATTTGAAACAATTATTGACAAGTGCTCCAATACTAAGGATCGCAGACCCAAATGAAGATTCCATTGTATGCACAGATGCATGTAATGAAGGACTAGGTGGAGTCCTCAGTCAAAATGGATTTGTGATATGTTATGAATCAAGGAAGTTGAAGGAGCATGAAAGAAACTATGCCACTCATGATTTGGAGTTGGCAGCCATAATGCATGCCCTAAGGAAATGGAGACACTACCTCATGGGAAAGAGGTTTGAGCTAAGAATAGACCACAATGGTTTGAAATATTTATTTGATTAGCCAAATCTAAATGCTAGAAAAAGTAGATGGTTAGAATTTCTAAGAGAATATGACTTTGATATAAGGCATATCAAAGGGAAAGAAAATAAAGTAGTCGATGCATTCAATAGGATATTACATGAGCTTCATGCTACAACCATAATCATGTATCAGACTGATGTTAAAAACAAAATTATGGAGGCTTCAAATACAGATCTGTAGTACAGAGAATTGATAGCAAAGCTACAGCAAGTTAAGACACCACAGAAGATGGATATTTATAAGTTGGGAGTAGATGGAATACTGTTGCACAAGAATATAATTTTTGTACCAAATGTTCAGGACTTGAAATGTATAATTTTGCATGAGATGCATAATTCTCCTTATGCAAGGCACCCCGAATATCAAAAAATCATAACAATAGTCAAGAGCCAACACGTTTAGCCAGGTATGAAGATAGAAATTGCAGAATACATCGCTAGGTGTATGGAATGCCAAAAAGTTAAAACAGAGCATAGGCACCCAGCAGGATTATTGCAACCTTTGCCCATTCCTGAATGGAAGTGGGAAGTGGTGACAATGGATTTTATTATGAGATTGCCCAGAATAGGCAAGCTACATGATTCGATTATGGTAGTGGTGGACAAGATTGAAAAAGATGCTATTTAATTCCACTAAAAACTACTCACAAGGCAGCAGATGTCATTGATATTTTCATAAAGGAAGTGGAATGATTGCATGAAATTCCTAAAACGATTGTATCTGATAGAGACCCGAAATTCACCTTGAATTTCTAGAAAGGATTATTCAAAGGATTTAGAACGAATCTGAGCTTTAGGACAACTTACCATCCTGAGTTTGATGGATAGACAGAAATAGTGAATAGGGTGATAGAAGATATGTTGAGAATGTATGTGATGGACAAACCATCAAAATGAAAAGACTACTTACATTTAGTAGAATTCACTTATAACAATGGGCATCAGGCATCATTGAAAATGATCCCATTTTAAGCACTTTACGGCAGAAGGTGCAATACTCCAGTAAGCTGGGATAACCCCATTGATAGAACAGTAGTTGGGCTAGAGTTGCTGAAAGAGATGGAGGACCAAACGTTAAAAATTAAGAAGAATTTGAAAACTGCCCAAGACAGACATAAAATTTATACAGATAAAAACAGAACCCACAGAGAATTCAAAGTGGGTGAAAATGTTTTCCTGAAAGTAAAATCTAATATGATTTCTCTGAAGCTCGGAAGTTGCGCCAAGTTGGTAGCCATATTTTGTAGACCATTTGAAATCCTTGAGAGGATTGGTCCAATTGCTTATATGATTGCATTGCTTGCATCTATGTGTATTCATAATGTCTTCCATGTATCATTTCTAAAGAAATATATGCCCAATGCTAATCATGTTATTGATTGGGATGTTATCCAGGTGGAGAAAGAAGGCGCTTTCCAAGTGCATCCAGTGCGCATCCTGGATTGAAAAATAAAACAACTCTGTAATCGAGCCATAGGGCTTGTAAAGGTCCAATGGACCTAGTATGGACCTGAAGATGCTACTTGGGAGCATGAGGATGCAATGCGAACAGAACACCCACATCTTTTTGAAGAATTTTGAGAATTTTTTGGTATATGGGTACATGATGCACTAAGGACAGTGCATAAATAAGAGGAGGGGATTGTAATATCCCTCGGACAAACCCAAATGTAAATATAATACAAGTATATTTAAGATGATCAGCTGTTAAGACATCATTTTGTAATACACCTTTCATGGCATGGTGTACGCATATACCGCGCAGTAAAGGGATGAAATGTGCAGATTTCTGAATACCGCGTGTAGTAACTAAGATGTGCTCAACCTTAGAGAAAGAGGATGCAGTGTGTAGTAACTAAGTGCGTGCAATATTAAGGTCAACGAACCTTTGTGTATATAATATGCATTATAGGCTGGTGAGACAGTATTATAAGTTGGAATGCTTATGTCTTGGAATTAGGCCAGTGCGCCTAGATGTTAAAGGGCCAATGTGCTTACTTTGTACATGAACTCATGATTAATATAAAATACATCACTATGCATAGACCGACCACAATAAAGAGATGGGGGACTGAACTTCACCAGTTAGGGAAAGGGAGGGCCAAAAGTCAAGGGAATATTATATTAATATTTCCCAAAACATAGAGTATGGATAATTTTATCCTAAGTTCTAAAGTTGAGGACAAGTGGATAAAAGTAACTTCCGATATGAGAAGTGTCAAGTTGGGGACATTCATTGATATCGTGGGGAAACTTAGCTGAGGAGTTGGCTCTCATAGAGAAGGGGGGAGACAAAAAGAAGGGGGAGGGAGGGAAAAACCATCAGGCTGACCATCGTTTGGGAAAAGAGTTCACAGTGATCCCAAAAACACTCAGTTATCCAGTCAATAACTTTATGACCATTTCACTCATACATTATGTTATCCTTGAGACAACCATTCCACCTTTCCGAAACCTGTTTCCCCGTCCCTTTAGTTTGTGTACGTGATTATCTTGGAGCGGGATTTAAGAAGTGGGTTGTCAGGCTCATGAGCAGTTCTCTGGGCGAGAGAATTGTTGGGGATTGATTTCCATTGGTGCTAAACTATAGCTACAGTGCTTTGAGACTTCCGGTCCGGCCTGTTGCTGAAGCCCTAGAAGGGAAGTGGGGCAGCTGAGGGACTATTGAGCAGAGAAGGGGCACACTTCCTTGGGTGGGACAGGAATGTGGGGAATGAGAGGTTGTAGGCTATTATTTGAGTGAGCACCTGAGATGGAGTCTTTCCTGTTGTCCATGAGCCTTAGCCTAGATAGTAATCCCTTTACCCTAGGTGGAGTTCAGTCCCAGCTCGAGGGTGATTCACTATTGAGAGTGATGAACGGTGCAATTTATGGCTGGGAGGTTCATGGATGGCGTGCAAGCAGTTGGTGACAGTATTTATAAGATAAGTACCAATTGTATGAAATATGGATTTGTTGTTTTGTTATTTACATTTCCATGTTACAATTTTACCATATATGTGACTATGATTGCTTGTGTGCACATGGGTAATTTCCTGTAAATGATACATATCGTTAACTACTGTTATTTTAATATAAAATTCATATATTATAGAAAGTAAAGGTTTGTTATGTTATATGTAAATGTTCTGTGAGCATGTTGTATGTATATGTTTAGTTGCACGCAGTCTAAAAAAATAAATTTAGGTGGCATTGCTTAGTTGACTACTGGGTATGCTACTGTATGTTCCACAGTATGGGAATGAAGGACGTTCCTAGAGTAGCATGTTCCGGCTTTATGATTGGAAATGTTACCGATTGGCGTCAGAGCATGAGTGGTTTCTCTGGAGTGGTGTTCCTCGGCCTTAGGTTGGTCGAGGGGATCATTACACTATAGCTAGAGTGTGGAAATTCATGTACGTGGAAAAAATGAGCATCTTCTCAATTCTTATAGAAGGAGAAGATTCTATGGTGAGGTGGCCTCCAAATGGTTTGGATCTTACTCACTTTCATGATATGGTGGTATCATCCTAACCTCCTCACCTTACCCTCTTCATATTTTAAAAGGAGAGGAGCTCTCATGGAGAAAGTTAGCTTGAGCTTGGCTTGGGATTAAGCTTTTGGAGATTGGCTTGTTATTGAGTTTTGTAGCTTGGAGTTTTTGGATCTTGTATGTTGGCTTTGAGATTTTATTTGTCAAGATAGATTGTGAGTAGCTATCATATCTATAGTCTCATAATCCATGGATCATAAGTGTGTGGGAAGCAAGGAATTGTTGGAAGGAACCTGACAATATCAAGGCATCTGGTTGTATCTTTCTTCCACATTATATAATACAGTGGCATGTTTCTTTCTCATAAAATCATTCTCATTTTATTACATGACTCCTTGATCACATGTATAAGATTTCATTGAGTATACTATTGTTTCTTTCACTTTGGTTGGTTTGTGTCATTATAGATCCAATATCACAAGAGCACTGGAGTGGAGTGAGTGTTCTCGGTCAATCTGTCAGCAGATGAGAAAAATATAGACCTCTCTTCATGCCTTGCAGGGTTCACCAAGGCAGAACATCTATAGCAGCAAGATAGTTAATAGAAAGCAGAAAAACAAAACAGAAAACAATCTAATCTAACAGCTATGAAGCAAATAACGATTCGGAAATAAACAGAAATATCAAACATGAGACAAGGAAGTCCACAATGGTTCCAGGCTTGATCTATTA
>SNQJ01S0036590.1:0-14169 GCA_010110895.2 Picea sitchensis
TTACCACAAACGAATTACAACAAATGTTTTATATTGAGATGATTTTTGCAGGTTGCTAAAGTTTTCTTTTATATTTCGAAACACAGTTTCTTCAAAGGTACTCGGCAGTTCTGAGACAAAGTCATCTAAATAGCCGACAATTGTGACAAAAAACCTTCAAACTTAGATGAAAATACTAATGAAGCGTGTGCAGAAGGAGCTTCGCAATCCGGAATATTCTGTATTCTAGATATTTAAAGCTCCAAACATATCAATGGCTGGTTGAAGGTTTGAATCTGGTAGTGCGGAAGCTTCCATAGTTTCGACTCTCCCCACACGAATGTGCCGACAGCTTGAGAATTTCACATGATATTTTTCCTATCTCTATATAACTAGCACAGTCACTAACTTGCAGCTGAAAACACCAAAAGGTAGCGGCTGAGAACACATTTTATTGGGGACACGCGTTCTCAGCCACTACCTTTCGACGTTCTCAGCTCCGAGTTAGTGGTTGTGCTAGTTATAATATTGTTGCCCTTTTTAATGCAAGAGACAAATTAGTTACACCAATCAAAAGTGAAACTATGTTTCTTATTTTTTTTAATTGTTCAATCCACGAAAATGACAAGTTTTTTTTTCAATAAGAAAAAGACTGTGTAAGTGGTATATAGCCTCAAAAATTATATATCCAATACACAATAAATTGATTTTGGAAGAAAGCTAGAGGAAATTCTGGAAGAGAGTTGTAAACTTAATCTATTTGTGAATCAACTTCGCAAACCTCCTTAAAACATGGAGTTTCTCCAAACACTTGCTCAATTACAAATGCCATGGTGTTGGGTAGAAAGCACTCCATTTCTCTTAACCAATGGAATAAATGCATTTTCTCCATCTTGTTCTAAATACTTACAAAATAATGTTGACATAGAGTTGTCAAGAGAGAAAAACCTCTTTGCAAAAACATATTATGCAAAAGCCCAAACGTAGAGTATTAAGAGGAGTTTATTAGTGCAAAGAAAAGGGAATATTCGAAAGAGGATCCATAAGGTATGATGACACTTAGAGAGTGAACAATGTTAGTATTGGATTTAAGGATCATGCTCTCACATCAAGATATAGACTTGCTCCTTAAAATCAACTTTTATATATTAACAAAGTTAAACTAATATACATATTGCTTTGTAAAACACCTCTATCGATTTGAACCCAAACCTAAACAAAGAGATGAAAGAAACATTGCCAATTCCTATTAAGTCTTAAAGGTTATTAATAAATAAAAAAAGGAATATGCCAAAGAGAATCCATAAGGTATGATGACACTTTAAGGAGAGACAATGTTAATATTAGATTAAAGGATGATGCTCTCACATCAAGAGATAGACTTGATCTTTAAAATCAACTTTTATATATTAGAAAAGTTAAACTATATACAAAAGGCTTTGTAAATCACCTCTATCAATTTGAACCCAAACCTAAACAAAGAGATAAAAGGGACATTGCTAATTCCTGTTGATTCTTTTCATAAATGGTGTATGGGCAATGATTTATTATTACATGTGATTATATAACCAAATTGGTTGTCAATAAACATGAATGGGAATCATACCTTGTGTCTCATGGTAATAACATATTTCTCGATATTGATGACCATATAGACTTCCTGGAACTTTAATTAACAAACTCATGGCCAACTCGTCGTTGCAAATGTTTAATCGATTCATATTAAAACCAAAAAACCAGATTGCAAATGTTTAATCGATTCATATTAAAACCAAAAAACCAGATCGTCATGTAGTTGTTGTCTTTTTTGAAGCCTCGTTCTACTTTTAAGACAATGAGACATAGCAAAATATTTCCATACAACTTTATCTTCTCCTAAATTTGTTCGGCATTTCATTGTCATAGAAATACACAGTTGAATGCCGCGTAGAGTCCCTCGAGGCCAAGTTACAATTTGATTATTTGAAATGTTTACCTAATGGAGAAACGAACGAGACAAGTTGAGCCCCGTCTCAGTGCTGAGATCATTCACAGAAAAATAAAAAAATCCCAACACTTGCATTGAAAGGCACTCTTCATTTATTCGTAACACCGACGAATGACTTGATAGGAGAGGAGATGAGGCTGTGAGAAAGAGTGTCATAACAAGCTATGGATTGTTTTGAAATAAAAAATACCTCAATATGTGTTACTTACGTATTGAATAAGATATCGGTTTATTAAATCAATTGTATATATAGTTGCAACTTGCAAGGTTGATGATCAGTAAGTACCACATTCTATTAAATATGATTTAATGTTCATCATCGATCTGTCTGGTGGCATTTAAATACAAAGAGATCAATTTTCCTCAATATGCCGATAATTACGATCAAATCTTGAGAATTTGCATCCAAAAAAACATGTCACTGTTGTAAAATATCATGGTGAGATAACAATCGCGTTGCACAAAGGGCATGCAAGGAGATTAAAAAGTGAAGATATATCCTTAATTCAATATTTTAAAATGAGAAATAATAAAAATACAAAATTTCTTGGTTTCGCTCTCTTCCATTTATTTGAGATTCTCAGGTTTCGAAAAATCCAACATCCTTTGGGCATACTCAGACCCCACAAACAAAAACCTTCCATTTAACAACTGTACCTGGGATACAGAGAGCCTTTGATTGGTTTTTGACCATATTTATGTCATGCCCACAGATCTAAAGGAAGGCCTTCGTCGTTGGGTCTGCTGCTCCCTGCTGCTAGATTCCTTCTAGTGTCCTTCCTCGACGCTTACATTTTCAATCAACCCGACATCAATTCCCAGGGCCGGAGGAGGCTGCCAATTGTAGGAATTATTATTCAAATTCAAATTTCAAGCCCGCTTAGTAATTCAAATTCAAATTTCAAGCCCGCTTTTTACCAAATTCAAATTTGCATGCATGGATGGTTAACTATGGCATGCATTACCTCAACGACTATCACATTGGCTGTTGGGATTGCTCACTTTTCGAGGAATGGGAGAGCTGACACACAGTAATGACGGTTTGGGTCATGGTGTTTGGATGAGTGGAGGTGTTAGATTATTGATGTTGTCAACCGGACAATCTACTCGTCGGAATCAAGAAATCAAGAATTTGCGGGAGTCAGAAAAAGTTCAAAACGTTTAGGTTTTAGCTGATGCCTTAATTTGTTGGCAATATGCAGCTCAAACCCTAATTCCATACAATCTTTTGGCACCTCTACCCCTTCCACATAATCTCACTAGCACAATCTTGTGTCGTGGCACCCAATCTCTTTGACCATTCCATTTTAACAACAAAACAGTTATCACGAAATGGTCGATGTGTACACCACTTGGCAGCCTTATCGCATTGCAATGTAAGAAGAGATATGGCTCCAAAATATCCTTTAAATCGTTTCCTCATGATTTGTTGCGATTTTGTGGCGTATCATAATTTGAGCAAAAGAAATGAGGTAATTGTTAAAAACATCACTGCATGATCTATTATAAACTTTTTGTTAAGTGAAACTGTGCTTCTTATTTTTTAAATTGTTCAATCCATGAGAATGGCAAGCTTTAGAAGAACATGCTTACATGGTAAAGTACAACATAAGTTAAGAGTATTTAGAGTTGTTTAAAATCTAAATTGTTCATTCTTCAATCAATTAAATTAGATGTATTGGATTCATGAAGAAATTTTCATGATTTTAGCAATTTTTAGCAATACAAAGAAGATCAATGAAATTATTTAAACATAAAATCTTCAAATATCCACTCAAATGTTACTATGAAAAATCATCACTAAGAATATTGTTTGATACATTTGATAAACACACTTATGACCTTGATGACTAACTAGTTCTTATGTACCAAAACGAATCCTTAGTCATAAAATTGCTTAAGTGATATGCAAAAGTTTGATCATTTAATGTTTTTCTCAATTGTGATGATTTTAATTTTAATAAATGACATCATTTTCGGAAAAGAATAATCAAGCGTGTTAATAAACCAAAAAATCCGCTCATTTCCATTGCTTGATATGTGCTCCTTTAAGGCGTGGATTGACTTGTGTGTGAACACGATTTCAATTGAATTATTTCAATGTGCCAAAGAATATAAAATTACAAATATAACATGATTTTTAATGAAAGTTTAATGTTCGTAAAAATGTGATACATTATTCAAATTCAGAGTTGTCGACTTGCCTCCACTCCTTAACATGTACTTTTTTAAGGCATAGGTTACATTTATTAAAATGTGAATTTTAATTGAATTATTTCAATCCTCAAAAAATGCTCAACTAACTCATTTATGCACCGAAGATCAAACCTTGATGAAACTAATGAAACATCATGATAATCCAATTTAAATAAAATCAAGGAATGGAATCAACTTGAATAAGTTCGGATGAGCATGCAAACAATATTGAATAACCAGGGAGAAAAAGTACTAAAATGGAGCGATCATAACTTTTGTTAGGGAAATGTGACGAAACAACAAGTTTATATGACACAACGTTCCTATCATCGAAATCATAATCATTAAGCTAGATGTGTGGATGGAATTTCACTAATGATTTTGTTTCGACAACATTACATAACCAAGTCATCATACCATAAATATAAACCCAAAAGCATATAAAAAAAATCAACCAAGATAGTTAAAACTATGAAACCATTACTTCAAATCAAGTGAAACAAAATGAAATGTGAATGAAGCAAATATTGTCCAGAATTCAATGGGGGGCCCTTTACCTTTTGTCAAAAGTAAAGAGGGGTTGTTGAAGGCTCAACAAATTCCATTCAAAGACACATGGGTAGGAAGAAGTAACCAACTAGAATTTGGTGCATCTTTTTATAGGTTATAATCATAAGCATCCGGAGACTTGGGATGAAAGTATGATCTATATACAACACTCTTGTAACATATAAATCCACACTTCTACTAGTAAGTAACCTTTTGAAACTTACATTGGATATTCTCCATCTTCACCCTTAGATGTTGTATATGGAAAACATGGAGGATTGAAGGAGGACCTCATAGGGGATGCATTAAAAGTAGAAAAAATTGTTGAGAAGATCAAGAAAATCCATTTGCAAGTATAGGAGATGTTGAAGAAGTCACAAGAAAAGTAAAAGGATCTAGATATGACCAAAACATAACAAAGAGAACATTCAGAGTGGGAGATAGACTATGGTTAGACCTAAAAAAGGAAAAAACTACAAGGTCCTGGTAAGAATACCAAGGATATATGGTATGGACCTTTTGAGATATTACAGAATGTGGGAGATAACACCTACAAACTCAGTCTACCCCTATACATGCACATTTACTTAGTAGTGAATGTGGAGAATTTCAAACTCTACGAGCCTTCCATTTTGGATCAGGATCAGGAATAGGTCCTAGATTCCATAAAGGACTTAGCACAAGATGCTGAGGCAAAGTTGGAAGAGGAAAAGATTTTGCAGAAGAGTTTCAGAACTACAAGATAGGGGCAACATGAACTTTCAAATATTGGGATGAAATGACAATTTCCATGAAAAGAAAAGTGATACTCTAGGAAGAAGGTAGAGGAAACATTTCCTCACCTCATTTAGTAAAGATTTTGGGGACCAAAAGCCTCCTTAAATGAGAAGGTATGGTCTCGATTGGATAATTATATTATTTTTCATCTATCTTGATGCTTTCAGAGTGGAAAAAATGAAGGAATTATCTTGTAGGGTTATTTTAATGGTAGGTCCCATTTTGAAAAATTGAGGTTTGAAACCTTCTGGATCCATTTTGAGGCATCAAATGACATTTTTGGGGCTTAAAGTTTTCCCACCAATATCTTGGACCATGAGGCACTATTCTACACCTTGATAAATTTCCAATGGTACAAAAAAACGTGTCAATTGAAGCTTGTATGTAAAATATATGCCTCCCACAAGTTGACTTATCATGTTGACCACCATGGTACAAGAGGATGCCAATGCAACCCCTATTACTCATGCATATGGGGTTATCCATGTGAGGAATTTCAAGAATATTCTAGAAGGTCCAAAACCTTATCATAATTGAGGGTTGAGGAAATAAAAAACATAACCCTAGATGGCTATCGAGCTATGTTAAATATTGTGTCGCTAAGAGGAGAAGGGGTTGCATTCTATGTTATTGTATTTTGTTTGATAGTAGAGAAAAACAACTATGTGTGGGAAAATTAGAGAACTTAACATAGGGGGTTAATGTTTTGTAGTAGCCTAACAAACCACGGGTCTTAGGTGACTCCATAGAGAGTGCCCTCTCCTTTGTACTTGCATTATTTCCATACTAGAGAAAAGAGAGAAGAGAAACCTCACCTTCTCTCTAGGTTTTCTCCCGCAAGGGTTTTCGAGAGAAAAACTTTGTGTTATTTTATGGATGGTGTGTGATTTTATTTTACTTTTCTCTATTTTTCTCATTTTGGATATTTCATGCATAAGCATAAAATCAATAACTAAATATGATCAAATCTAAAGGAATTTAATCTTCATAGTGTAGATTTCAGTTTTATTTATCATGTCTATTGTGATGAACTATACCAGTGGAATAACAACGACAATTTAGAGATCATTGAGAAGGTTCATTTTGTGCTAGTTCATATCTAAACTTAATCAAGAAGATAGGATTTAGAAAAATTCTCTAAGATTAATAGAGTATTTAATCCCACACATAATCATTAAATATGTCTATGTGAAACAAAGGAAGCTATGGATTATCTTTATGATGATATTGAGAAAACTTGTACAATATTGGTGGATTGTGGAGAGATTTATACTAGATTTTTAGTCATGTGTTTTATTTCCATTTTCTATTGCATTATTGAGGAGTACAATGAATTACATACTAAGTGGTTGAGAGGCCCACCTACATGCTGAAATAATAATCAAATTAGTTACCAAATCTATAACCATTTTGTGAATTTTAGCATGAAACACATAACATTATGAATGTGATATATGAATCAACATGTTCAATACTATTAGTGAGATAGAATATGTGAACATGAATAGAGAGAAATGACTTGATTTCCTTGGGTTTGCTCAATGTCTATTGTTTTATCTTCAAAATTGACATTCAACAACTCATTTGTAATTAATCTGACTAATAAGCTCCCAATGTCATTAGAATTTACATCCATAACCTATGAATAATTGTTTTTTCTTTTTACAGTGCGTATTGTTTTCTCTTCAAAATTGACATTCAACAACTCATTTGTAATTAATATTACTAATAAGCTCCCAATGTCATTAGAATTTACATCCATAACCTATAAATAATTGTTTTTTCTTTTTACAGTGCGAAGAATGGAGACAAATATAACAAAGGAAATGACATTACGATGAGTGTCAGAGGAAACAATAACAAAGAAAATGACATTATAGCAAGTTTTGGATTAAAAAATATAAAGTGTGTAAGGTAAATGCAATGTCAATTCCCATATTGACGAGAATTAATAATCCTCATAACACATGAACTCAAGTGGGGGTTCACAAACACAATGTGTCTAAACTTCTTTGGGAAGTTTTTATTAAGTGACATACAAAATAATGCATACACCAATACAATGGGGGGATATTTATCTATATGTGAGCTATGTGATATATTTAATGTTATGGAAGGGTACACTGTGGGATAGGAGCATATTTATCTAGATGTGAGCTATGTGATGGATTTAATGTTTTGGAAGGGTACACCATATTAGGGAATAGATAAGTGCCAACTAAAATAGAGATGGTTTTTGTCCTTAGATGGAAAAGGCAAGTATTGTGTGATGAACCAGTTCTCATTGACCAAACAAAACATTCAAAGTGAGGACATTGATGAGTTATTGAAAATATGACCATTTTTTTGACATTTTATGATAATTTTTGTCTTTATATATGACAGGTGATTGCAAAATTTTACATTTTTTCAAGGTTTTTTTTTTTTTAAATTTATAACACCCCAAATTTAACTCAGAGATCAATTTGTAATTAATTATGATTAGCAATGGTTATATCTCATCGTAGATATACTATTTCCATGCCATGGATTATGAACATTATAAATTTATTATTGTTTAATAAAATATGTCGCACAATTGACTAAACGATGGAGCATCGATACTGACCATGATACCATGTGAGGGATTACTGAGAGGGCCTATATGAGATTCATTGTGCTAAGGATCCCAAGCCACCTTATTTAATTATTTTGGAAAATAACCATGTGTTCTCTTTCTCCTAATTTCAAAGCCATTAAATAAAAACATGGTCGGATAGATCAAAAAGTACCTCCAATGTAAATGCATGGAGTAAGGACTAGTACATCCATGGGGATTCATGGACAACCCAAGCTACATGGAAGGAAATCAGGAACATTCTTGGAAATGAAGGAGGATGCACAAGTACACGTAGAAGAAGAAAACATAAGGGCATGTGCAGTATGCAATGCATGCACAAAGGTAGAGCTTGTGCAGGAGAAGACAAAGCAGAAATGGGGAGAAAGAGCCCATGAGAAATCATGGAACAAATAGGGGTTCTCAGTGGAGAAATGTGGGAGAAGCCACAAGTGGAGAAGAAAGACAATAATCAGAGAAAGATAATTTGTGTGGTTTTTATGAAAACCAATCTCGAGTTTAGATGAGAGTCATGAGCTTGATGCTTGTTGGACTGAAACTTGTATTGGAAGGGGAGGGAATTTAGGGACTGAGGAATACCTTTAGATTCTAAGGAATACCCTGATGGTATCATGGATTGGCACGAGGGTGTCTAATTTTAGAGAGGAAAAGTGCAACTGAGCCTATGGGTGGAAAATCATTCACCCTCAGTTAGTTGGGATGGCTACATACCTTGGACAAAAAAACGTTCATTATTCTCTATGTATTTGAATGTATTGAATAGTTTATACATGTTTTTGCATTCATGAGTTTGTATGAATGGATGGACAAACCGAATGAATGTGACTCTACAATTTTCCCCGTATCTTAAGTTCAATTCCATACCGATTATTTTTCTCTTGAATGCATACATAAATAACTTAAAAATCACGGTTTAAGTCATTATGAATTGTCATGGATTATTTGTGTATGGAAATAGAATGAATGTAAGTTTCTGTGATAATTATTGTATGAAAGTCAATTTCCATATTAATATTATTTTATGGAACATATGCGCAAAGAATATAAGGGATGAGGTCAACAAACCTATGAATTGGCATGAATTGCCTAGGTGCAAGGTGTGAAAGTGAAAATTACAGACCATGACCTATTTGGCATGAATTGTAGAGGAATATGAGTCATCTGGATTCCCTATGCCTCTCAGAATACTTTTAATGGAATGTCGAGGCAGAAAATCGTAATTATGGATCATTTTGCAAGTTGTAGATCTAATCAAGACTGGGAAAGAGACCCTCTACAAGCTAAGGAGAACAAATTTGGATCTAGATAACCTTGGCATGTGAATAGTTTAAGTGGAAACTCAACTAGGAGGAACCACGATATCTGGATTGTCAAAAATTTGGATTTTTCAACAAAGGGAATTTTGCAAAATTTTTGGATCTCGGATTACCTCGAAATTTAAGATCCAAACTTTGAGATCGAACCAAGATATGAGGAGTGGGGTCAACAGATGAAACATGTGCCAACGGAACTACGATATCTATATTTGCAGACATATGGAGGTTTTGAATAATGGACTTTGTCAAAATTTCCAGATCTCAGATAGGGGACCTAGCATAGGAACAATGAGTCAGCGCACAACAACACAATATGCAGGAAGCAAACATATGCAAGTTCTACAAAGGGAGGCTTTTGTTAAAATACAAATCTAGATGTAGAAATTGTGACCAGTGAAACCCTAAGGGTTGGTGACATCGGGATGACAAAGAGTCCATGTGAGCATGACATGGAGCCCAAAAAGAGGGTTATGTGGCAAAGTTCAGGTGGTAGGGCTCAGGGTGGTAGATGTCGAATGATGGAACTAGGAGAGGGAACCATGAAAATTTTGGAAATACAAAAATATAGAGTTCCTTGTAAAGGGGTTTTATTAAAAGTGTTGGATCTTGGATGCCACATCAACATGACGGGTAAGATGCCACTTCAGTCGATACATCATCATACAGTTTCAGAAGTTCCATGTCAGTGTGTTGAGTTAGCATGCCACATCAACGAGTTAGGTCATGTGCCACGTCAATAGTGACCATCAGTGGGGCCACAGTGGTAGGTTGAGGGGTAAGGCACTAGATGGTGGAATCGAGAGGCAGAACCTAGAACATCCAAAAATATGGAAATCTGAGATATCTTGATAAGGGGAATTTTGTGAAATGTTGGATGTCGGATAGATGGATATAGAACTATGACATAGTGGAACTTAAACCCCTAAAGCACCATGTGGATGTTAGGTGGGAAGATGCATCATGTCAACCTAGAAGCCACACAAGCCACTGAGACTGATGTGGAAGAGACAAATGGAAGTGACATATGGGACAGGACATGTGTCCTCCCATGATGAAGTCATAACGATGAAGAAAGGTTAATATTCAAGCACCTTTAAGGTCATTATTAACTTGGACTGTTGGATTGAACAGATCTTAGTTGTCAGGTTTGTCGAGATCAAATGACCTTGTTAAAGTTTGTACATCTTTGAAACTCACTAGCGATTTGGAACATTCATTGGTGTGAGTCATAGCCGTCCAATTTATAAGACATGCAAGTTGTAGCTCAGAGGCATGAGGGTGCAGGGACGGGACCCACTCATCCCGTAATAAATAAACGAGTGACAAGTGGCAGTTTGTCATTGGGTACACCTCAACAAGGGTAGGTGAATCAAATTTCATCAGGTGGGAACCAGTATAGCTAGGACCTGTGTAAGCAGTGGAAGGCTAATCCAAAAATCAAGTGATTCAAGTTTATTTAAAAAGGGGACTTTATGGGAAAGTTGGACCCTGGATAGCTTAATATCAAGAGGAATTGAGAATCTTGGATGGAGTGGAACTTTGTAGTTGAAAGGAGACATCCAGATAGCGGGTGTCTAGGAATTTTATAAATGAATGTATTGGGAAAGTCAGATCCCTATGTCAAAACATGAAGCAACCGAGTCTTTGACAGTGTGGACAAAAGAGCCACGTAGGCTAACACTTGTATGAGAAGGTCCATGTGGATTTCACGTGGTAGGATGACTTACAATGTGGATGGATGGTTAGAAAATTTGCATAAGACATAACTTCCTGCCTAGAGATAAGATTTGAGCATATTTATAGTCCTTGGAAAGCTCTTGAGGAGAAGAATTGGCTTATGAGCTCATAATTAAGAAAAAAAGTTACATTATGGAAAAGTAATTTAGAGGAAGAGAGAAGACATTTGTACACCGCACCAACGTAAGGATGATGAGGAAGTTAGGTGTGTTAAAAAATTACATTTTAAAAAAAAGTTTGAACCTCTTGAAAAAACCTAAGTTAAATTTTTATCACCAACTCTAATCAAGTTGGAATTTAAAAACATTGTATTTTTTCTTAGAATGTAGGTTTCCACACTTCGTCATAATGTTGTAAAAAACTTGTGGATAAGAATTGTGTAGAGTTTTTTTAAACCTCCAACTTTTCAAGTGGACACTCCACCCATCATCAAGGATAAAAAAAAATCGATATGATGTAAGAGAGTAATGAGGTAAATATAGGAGTGAGAGAATCTATAGCCGTTGTCATTAGTGAGAGTAATAATTATTCAAAATAATTAATAATAAAATAGAATAAATAAAATAGAATAATTAATAATATTAGATTAGATTAAATTAATGCTATAGTATTGAGAGTATTGATAAATAAAATTAAAAATAAATAATTAGGTTAAAGTATTAGATATGATGAGATGAAGATGAGAAGGGAAAAGTAATATTAAACTAATAATAATGGAGGAAAGTAGAGGGAGAAGAGTAATAATAATAAAATAAAAGGAGAGAGAAAAAAGATAATAATAAGGAGAAAGAATAAAGTATGAGGATATTTATGAGTAAAGWAAGGAAATAAAAAGTTGTATGCCTTTGTATAATATTAAGGTAGAGAAAGGATGAATGAAGAAAAATATCATAAAAGAGAGAAGAAATTGTAAAAGATATAACAAAGTTGAAGTTAGAAAATTATTGTAAAAATATTAAATTTATAATAAAGATTTGTAGTTAATGTTAAGAAGCAAAAGTCCCGTGAGACAGCGCGGTTGGTAATGATAAGTACCTTTCTCCAAGTGTTGGGAGGAGGTCTTGAGGTCAAATCCGGCTGGGTCTCCGGGACGAATTGTAATGACTGCTTGTGATGTAAATGATTTATATCTCTAATATAAATCGAATTAATTTCTCGTTGAAAAGTTAGGGAGAAAGGTGATATGATTAAAAAAAAGAGTTGGACGATTGATCGAGCAATAACAACAAAAACCACACACATTTAACAAAGCGTGTACAAAAACCACACACATTTAACAAAGCGTGTATTTTTAAGGACTGCTGTAAATGTTATGAGTGGCAAAATAACTCATGACATTTTACCCGTCAACCTCCACGGATTCCGACTGCTATTCCTCCATATTTTGCTATGCAGCCTGTTACGTGAAGTTGAATTGATATTAACATATAAAAAGAAAAATGATTAAGAGGCTAGTCAGCCATATCATCGATTTTATTGTCATGTTTAGTTATAATTATTCAGTAATAGATGAGTTGGTTTAATTAATTTTGATTTTTAAATATTTTTATAATTAAAATAAAAAAAATTCATAATAATATAATAATATTAAGTATAATAATATAATAATATTAAAAATGATAAAATTAATCATAATTATTAAATAAAAAAATTGATGGACTTAGTTAACCTTTCAATTTCTCTATACTTAAAATGCCAAATCTATATGCCAAAGATAGACAATAATGCAACGATATAAGACATTATAGGATATTATTTATATATCTAAAAGATTCTCTATACTTAAAATGCCAAATCTATATGTCAAAGATAGACAATAATGCAACGATATAAGACATTATAGGATATTATTTATATATCTAAAAGATAGGGAGGCATAATTTCTCTAAATGCCAAAGATATACAATAGTACAACGCATAATTTCTCTAAATGCCAAAGATATACAATAGTACAACGCATAATTTCTCTAAATGCCAAAGATATACAATAGTACAACGGTACAAGATATCATAGGAATTTGTTTATATCTAAAAGATAGGTAGGAAAGGTTATATATGATTATTAATTAGGAAAGGTCATATATGATTATTAAGTGAAAGATCAGTTTATATTTAGTTAAATTTGATTATGATTAAAGAATTAAAATAAGAACGATAAATAAATCAAATCAAATATTATTTAATTGAAAGATTAATTGATATAATTTTTTTTTTTCAAATTTTTGTATAATTAATTAATTGATTTAATTATTTTTTTTTCAAATTTTTGTATAATTAAAATATGAAAAATAGATAGACAATAATAATTTAACTAAAATATTAATTGATTTAGTTAATTTTCATCAAAATTTCTCTATAACTAAAATAAGAGAGATAGATAATAATGCAATAATATAAGATATTATAAGATCTTTTATTTTATTATAAAAATGTAAGCAAAGTCAACCATGATCTTTTTTTTTTATTATAAAATGATAAGTAAGCAAAGTCAACCATAATCCTTATATTTATTATATAAAAAAATAAGTAAGTAAAGTCAACCATTATTATTATTATTGAAAAAATTAATTAACTTAATTAACCTTCAGCAAATTTCCCTATAATTAATTTAATAAAAATAATAAAAATCGTATTCATTCATTATAATTATAATAAAGAGTATTAATAAAAGTTGCATTGATTATACTGAAGAGTGTTAAAAAAAGTTGCATTCATTACAATGAAGAGTATTTCTATGTCTAACATGATCTTATTTATGATGTTATAGAAATAAGACCTTATGTCTTGATAATAAAGTTTATTTTAATTTTTATATTCCTAAAATATAAAATTTACAACTCTTTAACAATTAACATGTATATAAATAATATTATATAAAAATAAATGAGATCATACAAAAGTATGGACGAAATGTGAATTTTGTTTTTAATTAGAACACATTTTCGGTGAGAGAGTATCTTTTAAAAAATTCTAAAATATATATATTTTTTAAATTTTTATTATACAAAAAA
>SNQJ01S0036590.1:14382-32591 GCA_010110895.2 Picea sitchensis
AAAATTAGATTATTAATTTGAATTTTTTTATTAAAATATTTAACTTAATTTTTTTTGAAAAGTGTAACGTATTGGACTCTCTTGGATTTTTAATTATTATTTTTATTATTGTTTCTAATTTATAAATTTAATTTTTTTTTAAAAAGACAATTTGCTTTTCAACGATTGTGACCATGTCATCTTTGGATATAAAGTTACAACCTCTTCTTAGTGTGATACCGAAGAACTTGGATTTTTAATTATTATTTTTATTTTTGTTTCTAATTTATAAATTTAATTATTTTTTCAAAAAGACAATTTGCTTTTCAACGATTGTGACCATGTCATCTTTGGATATAAAGTTACAACCTCCTCTTAGTGTGATACTGAAGAATTTGGATTTTTAATTATTATTTCTATTATTGATTTTAAATTATAAATTTAATTATTTTTTCAAAAAGACAATTTGGTGGATTGACCAAAATTAAATTTAAAACTTTATTATTTTATGAAAGTAAGCACATGTGGAAAAATGGGCACATGAAGCAATTGTTAAAGAGGGAGTTAGGAATCCAAAGGGGTTGGCCAAGTGGAAGCAGATTGAGACATGTTGTGGAGTTAACTTAGCTTCAAAAAGAAACATTCCATATTTATAGGAGAATCTGTAAACATGTGTAAAATTGAATATGATAAATGGTTGAATATGACAGGTGGTTAGTGAGTAGGAGGCTCAAGACAAGTGTCACAAGTCCTAGGAAAAATAAAACAAAGCATGAGGAAATGGGACGCCATTCCAAGTGGGAAAATGAAAAATAAAACAAAGCATGCCAAGGAAATGGGACGCCATTCCAAGTGGGAAAATTTGATAGCGTGAGAAAGGCAACGTAAAAACTGACTTGAAACAATAAAATTTGAAAGAGAATAGACACATCAACTCGAGCTCAAAATTCTGCATGTGGCCACATAGGCAGCCCCTTGGATTCCAAACTCAGCTTKGGGGTGACAGAGACTGTAGTCTAAGGTTGGGAGGAACAAGGTATTCAACGTGTGGTTTCCCCAAAGTTCCAGGGTTTATTCTTGTTATGAATATGTTGATTTAAATCTTACTATGTTTTTATTTTTATTGTGCGTTATTGTGGTTAAAAATGTAGCATAAATATATTGTAACARTATTAGTTTTGAGTGAATTATTAAAAGAGAAATCGATGCATTYCATGACTTCAGGTAGAGAAACCGTGGAAGAAAGTAATAACTATTATGATCCTAGATCTATAAATAGATTCATACTACCAATAATAAAACTATGAAACTCATACGTAAAAACCTAGTAAATAAACCAGAGTTTTATTTGGGTAAGAAACTTGTATGGAGGATAACAAAGTTTCAATAGATACAATGAATATAACTAAAAGGAATCATCACAGGATTCATCGAAAATACAATTTATATAACTGGAAAGGAATATGTACAGACTATGAATCAATACTGATTAACTAAGGATCAATATATAGCTGGGACAAATACAGATTCAAATAGGGTCCTACAAGGTACACTATGTATACATATTCAAAAGAGGAATTATTACAAAACTAGACATAAGTAAATTGTGTATAATTTAAATAAAGGGAAACTTTGCAAATTAAAACAAGTATAGCAAGATATGAGAAGTGCTTATATATCTAATAGGAAACTGTTAACAAAATACTATGTATCGATTGTGTAATTAACGACTGTATATATTTGAAGAAGTCGTAAAGCATAGTTACAAAACTTAGTTGAAAAGCCCAACCGCAAGCCTGGGGAAGTTACGAATATCCGAAGTTTTAACAAATAAATTCCACAAAAAACCAAATGGAGAATGGGTAATCAAACTTATACACTATTTGAAAAATTGCAAAACTCTCAAGATGAAACATAGAGTCAAAGGAAAGAAAGTGCAGAAATGAGAAATGAGCTAAGTGTGGGAAGGGTCAGATGACTAAAGGTTCCGACAAGAAACCCTATTTCCTGGAGGCATAAAAAATTAACACGTTTACCACTTTAGGACAATTGTCGATTAAAACTTCCTCGAGATGGTAAAATTACATGTGACACATGCAGAGCATCTGCATAATAAATTCTCCACATGGCACACTAGTTAACATAGAAAAGTTGGCGAGATTTTAAATTAATCCAAGTACCATAATATAGGTTTAAACCATGTCAAAACCCTGAATAAAATTTTAAGTATGAGTTGTCTTATCGAAGGATGACTGTAGTGTGTGTGGCAGACTTACAATGCTAATTCGTTCAAATAAATTGAATTAATATATGTTGTAATTAACATATATATGAATTTCAATTATATATTTATGTAAACTACCCTAAAATAATAAGAAGCATATAGTATGGAACGAGTCAAGGAGTATAGGAAAATAATACAAAAGTATTTTTAGTAAACCATAGTCATAAGGGTAAGGATATAATAAACAATAGAACCAACATACAACCTTATGCATGGTATGGAACATGATTGCAAGAGGAAACAAATATATTTATAGAGATTGCAACTTAGAACAAAAAAAATATTATAGGTTATCAAATACCTGGTCTTAATGAATAAGACATACAAAAAATTATGTAAAAACAACGTATAAGGGAGAACCATATGGTTGACTATAGAGCAGTTCCATTATTACATTATAAGATTTTTCATAAAGCTATGAGAGATTATAAAGTTCTTTCCGTGTAAGTATGTTCACTATGAACTTCATGATGAAAACAATACGAGTGAAAGGGTAATAAGATTTCCGTATAATAAAGGAAAAAATGAAAGTCATATGATAGGAATAAAATTATATGTGACGATAATGATGATGGAGAATCAATATCGTATATTATGGTTGTTTATATATTCAAACAATTATGAAGAAGAATTTATCAATGCTTTAGATGAACTAATAAAAGAAAGAGAAGAAAACAAGTCACTCAAGAAAGAATTGATGAAACAAAAGGAAAGTGCTCACGTTTTTTAAGAATCCCAATAGGTCATCAAGAACTTAAGAACTCAGCTAGGAGAAGCCAGAAAGATCGAAGAAAATATTAAAGATCAAAAGCAGTATTTGGAAGCCAACACAGTAGCACAGAAGGAAGAAGCGGAAATGAGAGAAATATATCGATGGATCATCTTAAGGAAAGAACTAACGATTTAAACCAGATTGAGCCAGAGTTTGGTCAAGAAGAGAAAGGACTTAAAGAAGAAATAATCACATTAAAAATCCATCTTGAAGAAGTGAAAAAAACATAAGAAGTCATGAAGTCTCAGATAATGAAGAAGAAGAAGAGGTTGAGAAGCTTGAAGAAGAAGTTGTGACATTGAGAAGTAAAATCATCAAGCTCAACAAGAACGTTGAAGAGACAAAAACATCCACATTAGTTATAGAGAATGAAGACAAGCAGTCTAGGTTGATAGAAAAGAAGAAAGAAGAAAATAGAAAGAGTTATGTAGAAGTACTCAAAAAAGGAATCATGGTCAACCAAAATCTAAGAAAACTATTAAAGATACATCTTCAAGAATACCATCTATGTTCAAGCCACAAAGAAGCTTCAATCATGATCAGGATCAGTGAAGGAAAAAATTCAAAAGGAATACACCACAAACAAGATCATTCACTCCCAGGTATGCAAATTTCTTTTATGGTCATTGTTTCTATTGTACTAATTTTGGACATAAGGTTGCAGATTGCAGGGATTATAAAAATGTTCAAGCAAGAAATGATTATGTGGCCCCACGTAACCTTGAATGTTACAAATGCCATAAATATAGACACATAACTAGTGATTGCATAAGCATGATCGATACTTCCATGAAAGAGAACACATATATCAAATATAAGAAAGTATGGATAAGAAAACATAAAGAACAGGTGAACAAAGACCAGGTCCCAGATATCGCAAGATTGCCAATAAAACGAGATGAAGAAAATTCTACAGAGAAAAATAAATATGTCAGATACATAAAGGTTTGGAAAATAACTAAAAGAAAAGAAGGACAGACAAATAAGGAACATGTTCAAGATATTGTACTTTCAGGCATTGTAGTGAAAGATGAATCCACAGACAGAAAGAAAGAATTCAGAGCTCAGAGAGATGATGAACCTACCAATGAAGATGATGATGAATACACATCAGAGAAGGAATTGTTTTGAGCCATTTGGCTTAGAGACTCCCAGGTAACATGAATATTAGACGGGGCTAGAAACCCTAGTGCTCTGACGAAACTACTCTGCACACCAGGCTGCATGAACGGATCGAGATGTTGTGCAATCTACCACCTTCTATGATCTGGCACAGACAGATCCTGGGTCTGATCCATCAAAATGAATCTGGAAGAGGGTGGGAAACCCCCCTCATAAAACAACGTTACGACCAATGATAGATATGGAACAAGAGAAAAACCACCACCATTCAAGCCGCCACTGTAGTTGCACGATCAAATCCTTACCAGGGAACAAGGACTCGGGAAGGAAATGGATGTGGAAGCTGGCACGTCCCATCCAAAAGCACCTCGCGGGTGGGAACCTAGCAAGTGCATTCCGCAAACGGACAAACCACCGAGATATCTCATAAGTTCAACAAGAGTGGGTGAACACACACAGTTCATGAGAGAGCATGCCCTCATTGGTAAGTTTCTGGGGCTGTGGCCGTCTGAACGTAATCTAAACCACTAGATAAAAAACTGGTGGAACCCTAAAGGGGACTACGAGGTTCATCTCAGCTCTAAGGTTTTTTTGACAATCTTCTTGTAAAAACTAGAAGATAGGGACCAAATCTTTGAGAATGAGCCATACTTCTACAACTTGACAGGGTTATTCTTGCGCTTCTGGACGAATAGATTCAGCCCAGACAAGGGGGACTTCAAAATGGCTCCAGTATGGATCTGATTATAATCCTTGCCGCAAGAGTTCTGGCTGGAGGTAATCCTTATGGGAAGAGGGAACACAGTGGGTCACTACGTCAAAACAGCAGAAGCAACAAAGAAAAGGAAATACACTTCGTACACTCGAATCTGTGTATACATGAACATCTCTAAGGCTCTATCGGGATCGGTAACTCTAGAATATCAAGATGAGGACTGGCAACAAATGCTGGACTATGAACATATCCCTTTCTATTACAGAAAATTCCATGAACACGACCACCTCTTCAGAGACTGTCCTCTAAATATCGAAACTTCCAAGGCTAGTGATATCAAACAGAAAGATGGCTTCACCATTGTCACAGGCAAGAAAAAAAACCCTCCAAGAAAGCAGAATCCTGACGCCAAACCCAAGATCTCGACAAAAAACTCCTATGAGATTCTGAATCAGCTACCAGAAGATGAAGAAATCCAAGATCCGCACAAACTGTAACAACAGGGAAAAGGAAAGAACCAAGCCCCTTCCTCCTCCGGCCCAAATCATGAAATCAACTCAGAAGAGAAGGGAGGCATAGATGGAGACACCTTGTTATAGTTGGATGATCGAGACCTCGCAGGTATTGACCTAGAAATACTTGAGGAAGACGTCAATTAAAAGGATCTGCATGCCCTCCCTAAAGAGAAACTCCGAAAGGTACATAAGGTATTTCTTGAATCCACCGTAGGATCCACAGCACGCCTAGGTATAGCCACAGATCCAAGCTCAGATTCAAAGAGGATACTGCGAGAGAACAAAATAAGGGGACGAAAATCAACACATCAACTCATCAAGGAGGCAGGTAATCTCATTCTCAATTTAGGGAAGATTCAAAAGCTTTCAGAGGGATACCTCCACGCAACACCACCCTCATTATGTTGAACATCATCACCTGGAACATTAGAGGACTTAATGGTCGATCTAAACAAAGGATCCTCTGAGACTGCATCAAAGCAGAAAATCCAGATATCCTAATTTTACAAGAGACAAAATGTGTTGGGGCAGAGGCCAAAACCATCTTCCAGTGCATTTGGAGGGGCTGTGATTTCATACTTACAGATTCCACAGGGGCTTTAGGGGGTCTAGCCATACTATGGAACCCTTTCCACATCACTCTCAGCAGACCTTTTTCCACTATAGGCACAGTAACTTCCCACTTCGAGGTCACAGGTTCGACTCAGGAGGGGGCTATTACAAATTTCTATGGACCCCAAAGCCAGCAAGAAAAGACAAACTCTTGGAGCGGCTAACCCACATCAAAACATTGTTGACCACACCCGACTGGATCATAGGTGGCGACTTCAATATGATCTTGTCGCTGGAAGAAAAAATAGGAGGGAACAGAAGACTTGAGTAGGACAGTGGTAATTTCAAAACCCTCATTGATCAATTAAGGCTAATAGACATTGAAAATAACAATGGCACCTTCACCTGGTCCAACCGTAGGTTAGGGCACCAACACGTTTCTTGTCGTCTGGACCGCTTCCTTGTGGCTGAAGAATTAATCGAAGCAGACCCAAATATGGAAAGTCTTATTCTCCCAAAAGCGGGGTCAGACCACTGGCTAGTAGCCTTATGCCTAGAAACTGGGGAAACACCCAAATACAAACCCTTTTGGTTCGAGAAATTATGGCTTTCACACCCTGACTTTCATCAGCTTGAAAAATCCTAGTGGGGTCAAGCATAAATAGATCATGGTACATGCATGTACAAATTCCAACAGCGCCTCAAAAACTTCAAGCAATCGCTAAAGCATTGGAACAAACATACCTTTGGAAATATATTCCAAAGCATGCAGGACATAGAGAACAAACTAGCGGAGATACAAAAAACTTTCATTTCAGGAACCCAAACTGTTGAACTAATGAAAGAGGAGGAGAAGCTTCAGGTGCAGCTAGAGGAAAGGAGAAAGCAAGAGGAAATTTTGTGGAGGCAGAAATCCAGGGTACAATGGCTCAAAGAGGGTACAGAGCTATGGTTCATTGTCGCTACATAAACAAAATTACTCATCTGGAGGATGCCCAAGGAAACCCAATAAGGGAACCAAATAGAAGTAGAGCTCAACAACTACTACAGAGACCTCCTAACAAAAACCATCGAGGATAGAATTGCAACAATCAGGCGCATAACCAGTCACATACCCTCTCTGGTGACTCCTGAACAAAATGCAACACTGATGAGACCTATCACTCAAAAACAAGTGGACCAGGTAGTAAAAGAAATGCCCTCAAGAAAGGCCCCAGGCCTGGATGGATTCACCACTGATTTCTTCCACCACTGCTAGGAATTAATTAGGGAAGAGGTTTGGCAGGTAGTGGAGGAATCTATAACTTCATTCCAAGTCCTCTCTGCCCTCAATGCTACCTTTCTCCCCCTTATTTCGAAAGAGGAGCGGGTCACTAACCCCAAACAGTTCAGACCAACTTCTCTCTGCAATGTTATCTATAAAATCATTACAAAGGTGATTTCAAAACACCTTAAGCCAATTCTTCCCTTTGTCATTTCCAAGGAACAAGTAGGTTACGTAGAAGGAAGACAAATTATGGACACCGTCATACTGGATCATGAGGTCATCCAATCTCTCAAGACAACAAAAACACCAGGTATGCTCATCAAACTAGATCTTTCAAAAGATTTTGGCAGAGTCAGCTGGCAGTACCTTCACTCCATTCTAGAATCGTTTGACTTCGATCAACAATGGGTAAATTGGATCTTAAACCTTACCTCCTCAACCTTCTTCTCCATTCTAGTCAATGGGGTTCCGTCCCAACCGTTCTCCCCATCCAGAGGCATCATACAAGGTGACCCCCTTTCGCCTTTTCTATTTGTGCTCATGGTGGAAGGCCTGGGATGTTATATCAAGTCAATGGTCCTGAAAGGATCCCTCAAATGCTTGCCCTTGCACAATATCCAACTGACACCCTCACATAGTCAATTTTTTGATGACACCCTCCTCATGAACACCCCAACCACAAGAGAGGCAAACAAACTCAATTCCATCCTCTCTAATTTTACAAAGGCCTCAGGCATGACTCTCAACCTAGACAAATACAAACTCTACTTCTTCAACACTCCAATAGTCGTCCAAACTCATATCTCTAGAATCTTGGGAATACCCAAGAGCTCCCTTCCATCCAACTATCTAGGCATTCCCCTAACTGACACGACAACAAGATCTATTTCCTGGGACAACCTACTTCTTTCCATCTCCAACAGGCTGAGCAACTGGACCTTCAGACCCCTCAACATTACAACTAGATTGGTCCTGCTCATTTATGCCCTACAAACCCTACCTACCTACCTTTTCACAGCCTTGGCATCCCCCAAGCAGGTCATCAAAGCAATGAGGAACCTTCAACGCAACTTCCTTTGGCATGGGCACCAACCAAACAAGAAATGGGCATTAGTAGGATGGGACAAGATCTGCACACCCAAAAGTATGGGAGGGTTGGGACTTCATGATCTAGGGAAACTCAACCAAGTTATGGGAGCCAAAATGTGGTGGAGATAGTTAAAGACACCAAATGCTTTGTGGGTGCAAATATGGAAGTAGAAGTATGCTCCTCTCACACAAGAAAACCAACTCATCAGACACAATGACCAAATACAGGGATCCAACATTTGGAACACAGTTTGGAAAAACATAAACGTGGTGCAAAAATATGCCTTTTGGGAGATCTGAAATGGAGAAAGTGCTTTGTTCTGGTAGGACTCGTGGCAACAACTCAAACCTTTAAGCGACCTGGAAGAACTTAACCCCCTCAGACAAAATCTAAACCAGGACATATTTCTAAAGGTGAAGGATCTTTGGAAACCCGCTGATCAAAGACTATAGTGGCGTCATTGGAAAACCTCCACTCAGGAGTTAATGGTCCCAGAAGACTTAGACCTATAGGCCTGACAACACTATGCAATTCACCAGAAAATCCCCAACCGAGAAGGCCTGGACATTCTTAGATGGGGGCACTCCACCACTGGCAATTTCTCAATCAAAAAGGCCTACTACCTATAGGGCAATTACCAGAATCATGATAGAGGGAACATATGGAACAAGGTCTAGAGTCTGGTACTTTGGCCCAAGGTGTCCACCTTTCTTTGGCTTATTGTGCACAACCGTTTCCTAACCTGGGACAACCTTAGAAAAAGAGGCTTCATCGGACCCTCAATATGTTCCTTATGTCAACAACAAGAGGAAAACAAGGAGCATTTATTCAACAAGTGTCCCTTCAGTCAGTGGATTTGGGATCAAGGAGCTCAAGCAATGTGCTAATCCAATCGAGATAGGAGAAACATCAGTGATACTCTTGAAAACTGGGACTCACTCACCTAGAACAATCCTTTGCTGGCATACATTTGGCAACTCCTCCCATAATTCATTCTCTGGAAGATTTGGAAAGAAAGAAACAAAAGAATCTTTCACTCCAAAGCCTCCACACTAGCCCTAACTTGGGAGAAAATTGCTCATCTCATCAAGGAAACTATTAGAAGCAAACCTTGGAAACCAGAGGACCTAAAATGAAACCCGAAGGATCAATTCATACTCCACAACTGGAAGCCTAACCTAACTAATCAAATTGCGGTAAATGCACCTACGCATCAACATAGCATCCCAACCACCTGGTCCCCTCCTCCAACAGATTTCATAAAGATCAACTTTGATGGGGCCTCCAAAGGGAACCCGAGACCTGCGGGATATGGTGCCACTCTCATAAACTCCAATGGAGAGATCCTTTGTCTGGTAGCAGGATACTTGGGGGAAACCACAAACAATGTGACAGATCTCACAGGCCTCTTGCAAGGTTTCGAAGAAACAATTGATAAAAAAATGCCACAAGCTCATCCTCGAGGGGGACTCACAAATTGTCATCCAGCTAATCAACAAAATCATCCATGGGGAAAGCCCGATGAAAATATCACCCAGCTGGAGACTCTTAGGGCTGCTAGGGGATTTCAAATCCCTCCTTAGAACTAACCTCAACATTATCCCCTCTCATGTAAAAAGAGACGCAAACAGGGTAGTAGACTGCCTGGAAAATGAAGGGGTAGCAAAGGAGACAGAACGCATCTACTGGGAGGTACATATCTTTGGAAACTCATATATCTCATAATGATGTCATTCTCTTGCCAACAAGGATTTCCAATCCTTGGATGGGGTGACACACATAATAGGCTGGACATGCGGTGATGAGCTGGGCAGGGCCATAAATATTGCCCACCGGCTCCCATCTCCTCATCATTAAGATGGGAGTGAGCCTGGGCAACCAAATCCAGAGGACGAGGCCTCTAACACGAGTGAAGAGGATGGAGGGCCAGAGCATTAAGATAATAGCCTTAATGACCAAGTCTATCATGTTCACCTTCATTCTTATCAGCCGCTCGGATATATACGCAATGCATTTTGGGGTTGATCGACCGAAGTCTGAACCTTCAGAGGGCTGGTGCAGAGATACTTACCCTTTTGGCATTCTGGTTATAGTCCTGCTTATCTACATGCCGAGGGAAAGAGGCCGACCTCGTAGAGGTGTTGTGTGGCATGCATTTGACTCCCGCAGAAAGTGACAGCAGAAGTTTGAAAGGGCGATAGCCATGGTGTGCACACAAAGAGCCCGAAAAACTAGGAAGCCTCAGATGCCTCCCATGGAATATGTGGAGGAGTTTTTTCCAGAAGAACCCATCCAGGTTCCTCCAGAACATATCCTCTTCATTATTTCGGATAATTGGGATTCCCCAACCTATTTTATGGATGAGGCCAAGCCTCAGGATATTGGAATGACGCATAGTCACAAGGGGACCCAATATGGGAACCTACCACTTGCTACGTTGAGGAAGAACTTCCAGGCAATACAGAAGAAAAAGAAAATTCAGCAGTCGGTGAATTTTCAGAGGAAGAGGTTTACCAGGAAGAGTAGTGAGGACAGCAAGGCAGCTGCGTGAATGAAGAAATGGAGGGTAACAGAGTCCAGAAGCCAATTCCCCTGTCCTTCTCTCTAGGAGAATGGCATGACCAACCTCCACTCCTGCACCCAGATCATTTGGAATTGATCTTTGAAACACGCAGCATGGTGGATGACCAAATCCATAGAGCCCTCCAAATCAGTAAACGCCTCGACATAGAGCATTTGGAATTGATCTATTCCAACACATCACCAGGACGACAATGCCCTACGTGTGCACAACCCTTCATGCTTCTATCCAGATCGGGAAAGAATGATGAAGATGATGAAGTCACCAGGTAAATTCTACTGTGAATGTTCATAGTTAGAAGTTTTCTTTTGTTCAGAACTAGAGCTCTAGCTCAGTTATACTATCATTATGCTGGAAAAAGTAAGATTTGGAAAAATTTCAAACTAATGGCGGCCATACGTCCTGGTTTCCTTCGGGCAGGATAGATGGAAGCCGATTTTCTTTTTTTGTGTGAAAACAAGTGGCATGGGAGGTCAGCTATCCAGTTTCCTTTTTTGGCGGGACAACTAACACTCCAAAAGAATCTGTAAACTTGAACTTTTAATATAACAGGATCCTCCCCTTTTTTACTTAAAAAAAAAAAACAAGAATATTAGACAGGTGGAGTCTATGCGATAGTTGTGATAGACCAAATAACTATCCTTTGATTAGCATGAAGATTTTGAGTAGACAGATCCATAGTAGTCAATTAGCAGAAGTACATTTTGATAGTTGTAGTAGTGAAGACTTCATGATAGTATAGTAATAAATGGGTCAACATTATGGACAATTGTGTAGTAGATTCTTGGACAGTATGGACAAAGATGGATTTGTAAGAACACTTAGCAAGTTTGGACATATATATGACACTAGACGAGAGCATGGATTCATAGATTGGTTCAGAGAGTGGTTTAGAGACAAAGAAACATTATGGATGTTAATTACATAGGATATGTCTCGAACAACGCTAATGGATTCCAAATTGACAGATATATTTTGGCCACATGTAGTGCATACAACATTTCACATTCAAAACAAAATAATGCTCAGAAACAACAATGATAAAATTCCCTACGAGCTATGGAAAGGAATACCAACAAATGTGAAGCACTTCAGAATATTTGGAATCAAATGTTGCATCAAAAGAGAAGATGGAAGAATGGGAAAGTTTGATTCTCGTGTGGACAAAAGAGTACTTTTTGGTTACTCAAGTACAAGGAAAGCATACAAGTGTTACAATATGAGATTGAACAAAGTTGTGGAAAGAATCAATGTAACAATTGATGAAACAGGTGGACGAGAATCAAAGGAAGAAGAAAATGAATCAGTGGAACAACTTTACGAAGAAGAAGCAAAATATGAAGAAGAAATAGAAGAGGAATATGGAGAATATTAGACAAAAGTAGAAGATGAAGTTCAACAAGTGCCTCCAGAGACACCTAGCAAACGAGTACAAAAGAATCATCCTTCATATCTGATTATCAGAAACAAGGATGCAGGAGTTGAGACTAGAAGAAGAATATGTTCACCAGAACAAATGCACCTAGCACTCTTATCTATGATTGAACCAAACGGTTTTGAAGAGGCCAACAAGGATGAATTATGGAATAAGGCCATGGATGGAGAATTGAATCAAATAGAGAATAATGAGACTTGGGAATTGGTTCTAATACCAAAGAATAAGAATGTGATTGGCACAAAGTGGGTTTTCATAAATAAATTGAATGAATATGGACATGTTACAAGGAACAAATCTACATTGGTATGTAAAGGATACACACAAGTTGAAGGAATCAACTTTGAAGAGACATTTTCCCCAGTTTCTAGAATGGAAGCAATCCGATTGGTTTTAGCTTATGTATGCTCCAAGAATATTAAAGTGTATCATATGGACATGAAATCATCTTTTATGAATGGGGAACTTGAATAAGAAGTCTACATCGAACAACCAAAATGATTTCGGTTATCAGAGAACACATATTACGTGTGCAAATTGAGGAAGGCCTTGTATGGTCTAAAATAGGCTTCTAGAGCATGATACTCTAGACTGGATAAATATGTACAATAGGCAGGGTTCAAAAAAGGAAGTGCATACAACAACCTCTACATCAAGATACGTCAAAGCAACCAAAGAATTTTTATTTCTCAAACTAACTATATCATAGAAATGCTAAAGAGGTTTGAAATGGAAGATTGCAAACCAATTACCACTCCTATGCAAACCAATTGCAAGTTGAGAAACAATGATGATTCAAAGTATAAAGAACATAGGAAATATAGGTCAATGATTGATAGCTTACTATATGTGACAACATCCAGACTAGATGTAATGTAGACAGTTGGACAGGTGGCATGATTTCAAGCAACACCAAAGGAATCCCATGTATTAGCAGTGAAAAGGATTTTCATATATCTCAAAGGAAAAGAAGAGTTTGGATTATGGTATCCAAAAGGAAAGGATCTATCACTTATTTTCTACATAGATGTAGATTAATTAGGTTGCATTGATGACCGACGAAGCACCGGTCGAGCAACGTTCTACTTGGGTGAGTGTTTAGTATCTTGGATAATCAAGAAACAATCATCAATATCTTTATCTATAGTTAAAGCAAAGTATATTGCAGTAGCATGATGTTTCACTCAGGTTAGATGGATGAAACAAACTTTGACAGATATACAGGTTGATTATGATGAGCCCATTCCAATCTATTTTGATAATACAAGTGCCATCAATATCTCAAAGAACCCAATGATGCACTCCAAGACAAAGCACATTCCAATAAAGTATCACTTTCTATGGGAACAGGTTGTAGAGAAGAACATCAAAGTTGAATATGTGGGCACAAAAGAAAAAGTGGTAGACATATTTACAAAACCACTTCCAAGGGAATCCTTTGAGTATCTTTGCCAGAGACTCGGAGTAATTTCTACTCCAAAATGAATTCTTTTGAATGATTATATTATATGTCTTAGATTTACACGAGGAAGAACCATAAAGAGGACAATTCAGGTTGCGATATCAGTTTTAGGAACATTTTAGTCAAGGGTAGCAGCCCTGGATGGAAAGATACATTTTCCATTGATGACAAAGGGGGAGAGATTTATTAGATGCAAAGGTAAATGCTTGGAGAAAGAGCACAGAGGCATGGTTCCAGGGGGAGCGATGGTCAGAGGTGGAGCATGTGTGATATGACTTCAGTATTTCATTAGAGTGTTTCCTTCAATGCCAAAGAGGGAGATTGTTGATTATTTGGGTTGGTTTTCATTGATGTCAACCCTTGAAGAAATTCTGGTAGTGAATTCTGGTAGCACAAAGGTTTTGGTAATGGACCCAAGTTTGTTGGATGTATAATGGTATGAGTTTTAATATATTTGGAGGTAAGACTACTCTATATGGATAATACATGTCATGCCATTTCTGGTGGTATGTGGAACGTCACATAAATCCTCATGTTTAGAGAGTTATGGCCATGTGAAGTTGGAGAACCCTCATGAGTCATCTAGAAGCCCCAAAAGGTCAAAGTAGTCAAAGGGTTTGAAAAGAAGAAATTATTTAAATAATAAAGTGAAATGATGAGTGTACTATAATTCAAAGTGGATACAAAATAAATTATTTAAATAATAAAGTTAATGGATAAATTACTAAGTGGACAAGTGGTTAGAAGTGGGTTATCCATAAAATAAAGAAAGAGCTTTAAGATGGTTAGAAGGTAACCCCTTCAAGAAGCTACATAAAAGTATAAATTAGAGGAAATGGTCTCTCATTTTAATTACACTTGAGTATATTGAATATCTATAAGTGACTAAGGTAACCAAAGGATATATAAAGCTAATTTTATATGGAAGGTGAAGTAAATAAGGCCGAAATTCAAGGGAGGATAAATTCTTTTGATGATTTTTTCTAAGGTATGTTATTTACAGGTCATCTCACCATTTTCGCAGTAACGTTTTTTCTAAAATGATTCAGACCAGGAAATATGGAGCCTGTTGAGGAAACATATCCAAGTATCTTTGATAAAAATTCCAACTTGTGGGTCATTGTATTTTTGGATTTACACTCCGTGGAAAACAAGGTTTCTGGCTAGTCCTGAAACTAGTCTAAAAAACGTGTTTCGGGTAAAAATGTCATAACTTCTTCATAACAGATCCAAATTCAGTAAGACCAAACGTATTGATTAGAGTACAACATTTAGTATCCTTTGTACCATTTTCATATCCATACAAAAAATATTCCATGCGGGGCACGCTCTACAAGTTTTCTCTCTAGAATAAGCCAGAATTCAACAACGTATGCCATTTTTTGCTATAACTCCTTTTCCGAGAGGTTCCAAGCAGTGAAACCTAGAATAATTGAATAAAATACATTGAAGAACATTGTGTACTATTTTTAAATATTTATTCATTACAGGTACATAATTATGATTATTTCAAGTTAGGTTTGTTGACTAATCCAAAATTAGTCATGTGAGACTAAAGTAAAGTTTGATGAAAATGCTAGTCTCTTGTTGTTAAATTTAAGGAAGGTTTGTAGGTATGTGATCATATACACCAGGTCTATTATAGAGTTAGAAATCATATTTGTATGATGAAATTAATGAGGACTTTTGGCTAAGGTACATGTTGGGTACATGGTTGAGACAAGTAGTTGATGAGTCGGCACATACATGAGGTGTATAGTTGATGATGTTGGTACATCTTAATGAATCATAGTTTATGTGTATTTGATGCATTGTTGGTACATATTTGGTGCGTGGTTGATGCACTCATTGATGGTACAGGTTTATTTATAGGTTGGTGCATGGTTTATGCACTTGTTTATGGTACATGTTGATTACAAGTTGTCTGGTAAAGGTTTTTACAGGTTGATTGGTATAGGTTTACAATAGTATATCTCATAGTGATAGTGTGATAGTGGTTCCATCATTATACTTATATTTCAGGGCGGTTGGATGGGGCAAGGAAAAGTGGTTGTAGCCACCTTCCGGTTGTAGCCAGAGAACATAGGGGGTTGTAGCCACCTTCTAGTTTTAGCCAGAGAATTGGGGAGTTGGAGCTTCCCTCAGGTTGTAACCTGAGAAACTAGGGGGTTGGAGCCTCCTTCCAGTTGCAGCTGGAAAACAAAGGAATTTTTTGCTTCCAATGAATGTAATTCTTAAAGATATATAAGAAAAATCATTTGTTGGTTTTCTCGAGCTTTGGGTTTCCACACAAAAACATTGGTGTACTGTTTATGTGTATGATTTCTCATTTGTTCATCATTTATTTACTCTACAACTATTGGATGATAATGCTACATTGATATAACACTTGCATTTTATGGTTAAAAATGATTAGATTTCTCTATTACTGATTCAACCACCTCTCAGTAATCCAACAATAACATATGTATGCTTTAATATTAGATGAATATCCTAAGAATATTCCTTCATCAGATCTTGGATCAAACTTTCGTAGGTTATATTCATCATTCTTTATGTAACATTTACTTCCAAAAGGTCTAAAGTGTTTTACAGATGCTAGCTTTCCAAACCATATTCCATAAGGGGTTTTGTCGTGGTTGGGTCTCAACTGAGCTCTATTAAGTATGTGGAATTCTATGTAGATTGCATCTCTCCCGATTTTTTCTAGAAGCTTGGCTTCATTTAGCATGGTTATTGCAACTTCTTGAACAATTTTGTTTTTCCTTTCTACCACTCCATTATGTTGAAGAGACTTGGGAGTTGAAAATTGTCTTTTGATACCATGATTTTCTCATAATTGAATGAAGTCTTTAGAGGTGATTTCTCCCCCATTGTCTGATCTCAAACATTTAACTTTGAGGTATGTTTCATTTTCTACAAGGGATTTGTATATTTTAAATTTCTCAAAGGCTTGTGATTTTTTGTTTAGAAGGAATACCCAAGTCAATCTTGTATAATCATAAAAAATAAACATAAAATATTGTTCACCATAAGTACTTATAGTTCTAGTTGGTCCACATAGATTTGTATGAATAAGATCTAATGGTTTTGTTGTGAAATGCTCTTTTGTTTTCAACCTAACACTTATTTGTTTTCCTATTTGACAATGTTTACAAATAGAATCTGAAGACTTAATCACTTTTGGAAGGTCCCTAACTGCCTTTTTCTCATTGTCTTTGATCAATTTGTCAAAGATTAGATGTCCCAACCTTCTATTCCATAGCCATCTTTCATCTACTTGGATTAAAAAAAAAATTTCTTCTTCATCTATATTAAGGATGTATAGATTGCTAGATGTTCTTGGTGCAATTGCCACTAGCTTTCCAGTGTCCTTTTTTCTTATCTCACATTTATGAGAATCAAAAGTAAGTATGTGACCCTCATCACATGTCTGAATTACACTTAGGATATTTGGTTTGAGATTTTCTTCTAGTAGTACATCTTCTTCTTTGTTTTTATTATTTACTAAACTGATAGTTCCTTTTCCTAGTATCTGGGCTGACATGTTATCTCCAAAAGTTAGTTTTCCTTTTCCTTTCTTATTTAACTTGAGAAATTAATTTGATCTCCAGTCATGTGTTTGGAACAATCATTGTCTATATACCACTGTCATCCTTTATTTCTTTCATATAAGGCTACATTGCACTTTGTTTGTTTTTTCTTCCATACTTTTTTATTATGGGAAATATTTGTCTTTTTTATCATATTTTGGCAATCTACATTCAGTGGTTTATGATCATAGTTGTTGCATTTTTAACATTCACTATTGAAGTCTTTAAAAGGAGAAAATGAGTTATAGTTTATCTTCTATGTATTTTTCTTATTGTTATTATATATTTAGACATTTCTACGATTGTATTGTCCATAAGCTTTGCAGTGTACTTCCTTATGTATGAAATTATTGCAAGACTAACAATATCCAATAAATAGATATTTAAGGGGATTCCTTCTGATGATTGTATTTTTCTTGTCATCTTGTACTCTAGTATGGAGTATTGTTTTTTCTTTATGTGTAACAATTTTCAATGTTATCATATTTTCCTTATTATCTTCTTTTCTTAACAAGATTTTCAGAGCATCTGCATAACTGATTGGTTTCTTGATAGATCCTTGTGATATAGAAGTTGAGTCTTGGGTGTATCCCAAACCAGTCTATTTTTTTGGTGACCTTTGACTATTGAGAATTCCATCCAAGATATTTGAACTATTTCCAAATTGTGATCCCTTCTTTTCTTTCTGAATTTCACTTTTTAGCAGGTTAATCTCAACTTCTAGTTTCTCACATGTTTTCTTTATCATTAATTTGTTGTAAAATGACTTCTTCAATTTTATTAGCTTCTAGGACCTGGGACTTCAAATCACCGATGGATTTTTTTGACTCTTTGATGGTTTT